>JBBPBR010000416.1:124613-345580 GCA_037974775.1 Cicer pinnatifidum
AACATTTAGGTCATTTTCGTCCTCCCTAGGCTTATTCTTGTCCAATTAGGGTTTTTAACCAATCATGTGCATCCAATAAGTTCATTTGTGTCATTTGATGAACAATTAGGTCATTTTCGTGCACCCTAGGCTTATTCTTGTCCAATTAGGGTTTTTAATCAATCTTGTCCATCCAATAAGTTCATTTGTGTCATGGGATGAACATTTAGGTCATTTTCGTCCTCCCTAGGATTATTCTTGTCCAATTAGGGTTTCTAACCAATCTTCTGCATCCAATAGGTGTGTTTGTGTCGTTGGATGAACATTTAGGTCATTTTCGTCCTCGCTAGTCTTATTCTTGTCCAATTAGGGTTTTAAGCAATCTTGTGCATCCAATAAGTTCATTTGTGTCATTGGATGAATATTTAGGTCATTTTCATCATCCCTAGGCTTATTCTTGTCCAATTAGGGTTTCTAACAAATCTTGTGCATCCAATAGGTGTGTTTGTGTCATTGGATGAACATTTAGGTCATTTTCGTCCTCCCTAGTCTTATTCTTGTCCAATAAGGGTTTTTAACCAATCTTGTGCCTCCAATAAGTTCATTTGTGTCATTGGATGAACATTTAGGTCATTTTCGTCCTCCCAAGGCTTATTCTTGTGCAATTAGGGTTTTTAACCAACCTTGTGCATCCAATAGGTGTGTTTGTGTCATTGGATGAACATTTAGGTCATTTTCGTCCTCCGTAGGCTTATTCTTGTCCAACTAGGGTTTTTAACCGATCTTGTGCATCCAATAAGTTCATTTGTGGCATTGGATTAACATTTAGGTCATTTTCGTCCTTCCTAGGCTTATTCTTGTCCAATTAGGGTTTCTAACCAATCTTGTGCATTCAATAGGTGTGTTTGTGTCATTGGATGAACATTTAGGTCATTTTCGTCCTCCCTAGGCTTATTCTTGTTCAATTAGGGTTTTTAAGCAATCTTGTGCATCCAATAAGTTCATTTGTGTCATTGGATTAACATTTAGGTCATTTTCGTCCTCCCTAGGCTTATTCTTGTCCAATTAGGGTTTCTAACTAATCTTGTGCATCCAATAGTTGTGTTTGTGTCATTGGATGAACATTTAGGTCATTTTCGTCCTCCATAGGCTTATTCATGTCCAATTAGGGTTTTTAACTAATCTTGTGCATCCAATAGGTGTGTTTGTGTCATTGGATGAACATTTAGGTCATTTTCGTCCTCCATAGGCTTATTCATGTCCAATTAGGGTTTTTAACCAATCTTGTGCATCCAATAAGTTCATTTGTGTCATTGGGTGAACATTTAGGTCATTTTCGTCCTCCCTAGGCTTATTCTTGTCCAATTAGGGTTTCTAACCAATCTTGTGCATCCAATAGGTGTGTTTAGTCATTTGATGAACATTTAGGTCATTTTCGTCCTCCCTAGGCTTATTCTTGTTCAATTAGGGTTTCTAAACAATCTTGTGCATCCAATAGGTGTGTTTGTATCATTCGATGAACATTTAGGTCATTTTCGTCCTTCCTAGGCTTATTCTTGTCCAATTAGGGTTTCTAACCAATCTTGTGCATCCAATAGGTGTGTTTGTGTCATTGGATGAACATTTAGGTCATTTTCGTCCTCCCTAGGCTTATTCTTGTCCAATTAGGGTTTTTAACCAATCTTGTGCATCCAATAAGTTCATTTGTGTCATTGGGTGAACATTTAGGTCATTTTCGTCCTCCCTAGGCTTATTCTTGTCCAATTAGGGTTTTTAACCAATCTTGTGCATCCAATAGGTGTGTTTATTCATTTGATGAACATTTAGGTCATTTTCGTCCTCCCTAGGCTTATTCTTGTCCAATTAGGGTTTCTAAACAATCTTGTGCATCCAATAGGTGTGTTTGTGTCATTCGATGAACATTTAGGTCATTTTCGTCCTTCCTAGGCTTATTCTTGTCCAATTAGGGTTTCTAACCAATCTTGTGCATCCAATAGGTGTGTTTGTGTCATTGGATGAACATTTAGGTCATTTTCGTCCTCCCTAGGCTTATTCTTGTCCAATTAGGGTTTTTAACCTATCTTGTGCATCCAATAAGTTCATTTGTGTCATTGGGTGAACATTTAGGTCATTTTCGTCCTTCCTAGGCTTATTCTTGTCCAATTAGGGTTTCTAACCAATCTTGTGCATCCAATAGGTGTGTTTGTGTCATTGGATGAACATTTAGGTCATTTTCGTCCTCCCTAAGCTTATTCTTGTGCAATTAGGGTTTCTAAACAATCTTGTGCATTCAATAGGTGTGTTTGTGTCATTCGATGAACATTTAGGTCATTTTCGTCCTTCCTAGGCTTATTCTTGTCCAATTAGGGTTTCTAACCAATCTTGTGCATCCAATAGGTGTGTTTGTGTCATTGGATGAACATTTAGGTCATTTTCGTCCTCCCTAGGCTTATTCTTGTCCAATTAGGGTTTTTAACCAATCTTGTGCATCCAATAAGTTCATTTGTCTCATTCGGTGAACATTTAGGTCATTTTCGTCCTCCCTAGGCTTATTCTTGTCCAATTAAGGTTTCTAACCAATCTTGCGCATCCAATAGGTGTGTTTGTGTCATTGGATGAACATTTAGGTCATTTTCGTCCTCCCTAGGCTTATTCTTGTCCAATTAGGGTTTTTAACCAATCTTGTGCATCCAATATGTTCATTTGTGTCATTGGATGAACATTTAGGTCATTTTCGTCCTCCCTAGGCTTATTCTTGTCCAATTAGGGTTTTTAACCAATCTTGTGCATCCAATATGTCCATTTGTGTCATTGGATGAACATTTAGGTAATTTTCGTCCTCCCTAGGCTTATTCTAGTCCAATTAGGGTTTCTAAACAATCTTGTGCATCCAATAGGTGTGTTTGTGTCATTGGATGAACATTTAGTTCATTTTCGTCCTCCCTAAGCTTATTCTTGTCCAATTAGGGTTTCTAACCAATCTTGTGCATCCAATAGGTGTGTTTGTGTCATTGGATGAACATTTAGGTCATTTTCGTCCTCCCTAGGCTTATTCTTGTCCAATTAGGGTTTTTAACCAATCTTGTGCATCCAATAAGTTCATTTGTGTCATTGGGTGAACATTTAGGTCATTTTCGTGCTTCCTAGGCTTATTCTTGTCCAATTAGGGTTTCTAACCAATCTTGTGCATCCAATAGGTGTGTTTGTGTCATTGGATGAACATTTAGGTCATTTTCATACTCCCTAGGCTTATTCTTGTCCAATTAGGGTTTTTAACCAATCTTGTGCATCGAATAAGTTCATTTGTGTCATTGGGTGATCATTTAGGTCATTTTCGTCCTCCCTAGGCTTATTCTTGTCCAATTAGGGTTTCTAACAATTCTTGTGCATCCAATAGGTGTGTTTAGTCATTTGGTGAACATTTAGGTCATTTTCGTCCTCCCTAGGCTTATTCTTGTCCAATTAGGGTTTTTAACCAATCTTGTGCATCCAATATGTTCATTTGTGTCATTGGATGAACATTTAGGTCATTTTCGTCCTCCCTATGCTTATTCTTGTACAATTAGGGTTTTTAACCAATCTTGTGCATCCAATAGGTGTGTTTGTGTCATTGGATGAACATTTAGGTCATTTTCGTCCTCACTAAGCTTATTCTTGTCCAATTAGGGTTTTTAACCAATCTTGTGCATCCAATAAGTTCATTTGTGTCATTGGATTACTATTTAGGTCATTTTCACCCTCCCTAGGCTTATTCTTGTCCAATTAGGGTTTCTAACCAATCTTGTGCATCCAATAGGTGTATTTGTGTCATTGGATGAACATTTAGGTCATTTTCGTCCTCCCTAGGCTTATTCTTGTCCAATTAGGGTTTTTAACCAATCTTGTGCATCCAATAAGTTCATTTGTGTCATTGGATGAACATTTAGGTCATTTTCGTCCTCCCTATGCTTATTCTTGTCCAATTAGGGTTTTTAACCAATCTTATGCATCCAATAGGTGTGTTTGTGTCATTGGATGAACATTTAGGTCATTTTCGTCCTCCCTAGGCTTATTCTTGTCCAATTAGGGTTTCTAACCAATCTTGTGCATCCAATAGGTGTGTTTAGTCATTTGATGAACATTTAGGTTATTTTCGTCCTCCCTAGGCTTATTCTTGTCCAATTAGGGTTTTTAACGAATCTTGTGCATCCAATAAGTTCATGTGTGTCATTGGATTAACATTTAGGTCATTTTCGTCCTTCCTAGGCTTATTCTTGTCCAATTAGGGTTTCTAACCAATCTTGTGCATCCAATAGGTGTGTTTGTGTCATTGGATGAACATTTAGGTCATTTTCGTCCTCCCTAGGCTTATTCTTTTCCAATTAGGGTTTTTAACCGATCTTGTGCATCCAATAAGTTCATTTGTGTCATTGGATTAACATTTAGGTCATTTTCGTCCTTCCTAGGCTTATTCTTGTCCAATTAGGGTTTCTAACCAATCTTGTGCATCCAATAGGTGTGTTTGTGTCATTGGATGAACATTTAGGTTATTTTCGTCCTCCCTAGGCTTATTCTTGTCCAATTAGGGTTTTTAACCATTCTTGTGCATCCAATAAGTTCATTTGTGTCATTGGATTAACATTTAGGTCATTTTCGTCCTTCCTATGCTTATTCTTGTCCAATTAGGGTTTCTAACCAATCTTGTGCATCCAATAGGTGTGTTTGTGTCATTGGATGAACATTTAGGTCATTTTCGTCCTCCCTAGGCTTATTCTTGTCCAATTAGGGTTTTTAACCAATCTTGTGCATCCAATAGGTGTGTATGTGTCATTGGATGAACATTTAGGTCATTTTCGTCCTCCCTAGGCTTATTCTTGTCCAATTAGGGTTTTTAACCAATCTTGTGCATCCAATAAGTTCATTTGTGTCATTGGATTAACATTTAGGTCATTTTCGTCCTTCCTAGGCTTATTCTTGTCCAATTATGGTTTCTAACCAATCTTGTGCATCCAATAGGTGTGTTTGTGTCATTGGATGAACATTTAGGTCATTTTCGTCCTCCCTAGGCTTATTCTTTTCCAATTAGGGTTTTTAACCAATCTTGTGCATCCAATAAGTTCATTTGTGTCATTGGGTGAACATTTAGGTCATTTTCATCCTCCCTAGGCTTATTCTTGTCCAATTAGGGTTTCTAACCCATCTTGTGCATCCAATAGGTGTGTTTAGTTATTTGATGAACATTTAGGTTATTTTCGTCCTACCTAGGATTATTCTTGTCCAATTAGGGTTTTTAACCAATCTTGTGCATCCAATAAGTTCATTTGTGTCATTGGATGAACATTTAGGTCATTTTCGTCCTCCCTAGGCTTATTCTTGTCCAATTAGGGTTTCTAACCAATCTTGTGCATCCAATAGGTGTGTTTGTGTCATTGGATGAACATTTAGGTCATTTTCGTCCTCCCTAGTCTTATTCTTGTCCAATAGGGTTTTAAGCAATCTTATGCGTCCAATAAGTTCATTTGTGTCATTGGATGAACATTTAGGTCATTTTCGTCCTTCCTAGGCTTATTCTTGTCCAATTAGGGTTTCTAACCAATCTTGTGCATCCAATAGGTGTGTTTGTGTCATTGGATGAACATTTAGGTCATTTTCGTCCTCCCTAGGCTTATTCTTGTCCAATTAGGGTTTTTAACCAATCTTGTGCATCCAATAAGTTCATTTGTGTCATTGGATGAACATTTAGGTCATTTTCGTCCACCCTAGTCTTATTCTTGTCCAATTAGGGTTTTAAGCAATCTTGTGCATCCAATAAGTTCATTTGTGTCATTGGATGAACATTTAGGTCATTTTCGTCCTCCCTAGTCTTATTCTTGTCCAATTAGGGTGTTAAGCAATCTTGTGCATCCAATAAGTTCATTTGTGTCATTGGATTAACATTTAGGTCATTTTCGTCCTTCCTAGGCTTATTCTTGTCCAATTAGGGTTTCTAACCAATCTTGTGCATCCAATAGGTGTGTTTGTGTCATTGGATGAACATTTAGGTCATTTTCGTCCTCCCTAGGCTTATTCTTGTCCAATTAGGGTTTTTAACCAATCTTGTGCATCCAATAAGTTCATTTGTGTCATTGGATGAATAGTTAGGTCATTTTCGTCCTCCCTAGGCTTATTCTTATCCAATTAGGGTTTTTAACCAATCTTGTGCATCCAATGGGTGTGTTTGTGTCATTGGATGAACATTTAGGTCATTTTCGTCCTCCCTAGGCTTATTCTTGTCAAATTAGGGTTTTTAACCAATCATGGGCATCCAATAAGTTCATTTGTGTCATTGGATGAACACTTAGGTCATTTTCGTCCTCCCTAGGCTTATTCTTGTCCAATTAGGGTTTCTAACCAATCTTGTGCATCCAATAGGTGTGTTTGTGTCATTGGATGAACATTTAGGTCATTTTCGTCCTCCCTAGGCTTATTCTTTTCCAATTAGGGTTTTTAACCAATCTTGTGCATCCAATAAGTTCATTTGTGTCATTGGATGAACATTTAGGTCATTTTCGTCCTCTTAAGGCTTATTCTTGTCCAATTAGGGTTTCTAACCAATCTTGTGCATCCATTAGGTGTGTTTGTGTCATTGGATGAACATTTAGGTCATTTTCGTCCTCCCTAGTCTTATTCTTGTCCAATTAGGGTTTTAAGCAATCTTGTGCATCCAATAAGTTCATTTGTGTCATTGGATGAATATTTAGGTCATTTTCATCCTCCTTAGGCTTATTCTTGTCCAATTAGGGTTTCTAAACAATCTTGTGAATCCAATAGGTGTGTTTGTGTCATTGGATGAACATTTAGGTCATTTTCGTCCTCCCTAGGCTTATTCTTTTCCAATTAGGGTTTTTAACCAATCTTGTGCATCCAATAAGTTCATTTGTGTCATTGGATGAACATTTAGGTCATTTTCGTCCTCTTAAGGCTTATTCTTGTCCAATTAGGGTTTCTAACCAATCTTGTGCATCCAGTAGGTGTGTTTGTGTCATTTGATGAACATTTAGGTCATTTTCGTCCTCCCTAGTCTTATTCTTGTCCAATTAGGGTTTTAAGCAATCTTGTGCATCCAATAAGTTCATTTGTGTCATTGGATGAATATTTAGGTCATTTTCATCCTCCCTAGGCTTATTCTTGTCCAATTAGGGTTTCTAAACAATCTTGTGCATCCAATAGGTGTGTTTGTGTCATTGGATGAACATTTAGGTCATTTTCGTCCTCCCTAGGCTTATTCTTTTCCAATTAGGGTTTTTAACCAATCTTGTGCATCCAATAAGTTCATTTGTGTCATTGGATGAACATTTAGGTTATTTTCGTCCTCCCTAGACTTATTCATGTCCAATTAGGGTTTTTAACCAATCTTGTGCATCCAATAAGTTCATTTGTGTCATTGGATTAACATTTAGGTCATTTTCGTCCTCCCTAGGCTTATTCTTGTCCAATTAGAGTTTTTAACCAATCATGTGCATCCAATAAGTTCATTTGTGTCATTGGATGAACAATTAGGTCATTTTCGTGCACCCTAGGCTTATTCTTGTCCAATTAGGGTTTTTAATCAATCTTGTGCATCCAATAGGTGTGTTTGTGTCATTTGATGAACATTTAGGTCATTTTCGTCCTCCCTAGGCTTATTCTTGTCCAATTAGGGTTTTTAACCGATCTTCTGCATCCAATAAGTTCATTTGTGTCATTGGATTAACATTTAGGTCATTTTCGTCCTTCCTAGGCTTATTCTTGTCCAATTAGGGTTTCTAACCAATCTTGTGCATTCAATAGGTGTGTTTGTGTCATTGGATGAACATTTAGGTCATTTTCCTCCTCCCTAGGCTTATTCTTGTCCAATTAGGGTTTTTAACCAATCTTGTGCATCCAATAAGTTTATTTGTGTCATTGGATTAACATTTATGTCATTTTCGTCCTTCCTAGGCTTATTCTTGTCCAATTAGGGTTTCTAACCAATCTTGTGCATCCAATAGGTGTGTTTGTGTCATTGGATGAACATTTAGGTCATTTTCATCCTCCCAAGGCTTATTCTTGTCCAATTAGGGTTTTTAACCAATCTTGTGCATCCAATAAGTTCATTTGTGTCATTGGATGAACATTTAGGTTATTTTCGTCCTCCCTAGACTTATTCATGTCCAATTAGGGTTTTTAACCAATCTTGTGCATCCAATAAGTTCATTTGTGTCATTGGATTAACATTTAGGTTATTTTCGTCCTCCCTAGACTTATTCATGTCCAATTAGGGTTTTTAACCAATCTTGTGCATCCAATAAGTTCATTTGTGTCATTGGATTAACATTTAGGTCATTTTCGTCCTTCCTAGGCTTATTCTTGTCCAATTAGGGTTTCTAACCAATCTTGTGCATTCAATAGGTGTGTTTGTGTCATTGGATGAACATTTAGGTCATTTTCGTCCTCCCTAGGCTTATTGTTGTCCAATTAGGGTTTTTAACCAATCTTGTGCATCCAATATGTTCATCTGTGTCATTGGATGAACATTTAGGTCATTTTCGTCCTCCCTAGGCTTATTTTTGTCCAATTAGGGTTTCTAAACAATCTTGTGCAGCCAATAGGTGTGTTTGTGTCATTGAATGAACATTTAGGTCATTTTCGTCCTCCCTAGGCTTATTCTTGTCCAATTAGGGTTTTAAGCAATCTTGTGCATCCAATAAGTTCATTTGTGTCATTGGATTAACATTTAGGTCATTTTCGTCCTCCCTAGGCTTATTCTTGTCCAATTAGGGTTTTTAACCAATCATGTGCATCCAATAAGTTCATTTGTGTCATTGGATGAACAATTAGGTCATTTTCGTGCACCCTAGGCTTATTCTTGTCCAATTAGGGTTTTTAATCAATCTTGTGCATCCAATAAGTTCATTTGTGTCATAGGATGAACATTTAGGTCATTTTCGTCCTCCCTAGGATTATTCTTGTCCAATTAGGGTTTCTAACCAATCTTCTGCATCCAATAGGTGTGTTTGTGTCGTTGGATGAACATTTTGGTCATTTTCGTCCTCCCTAGGCTTATTCTTGTCCAATTAGGGTTTTTAACCAATCTTGTGCATCCAATAAGTTCATTTGTCTCATTGGATGAACATTTAGGTTATTTTCGTCCTCCCTAGACTTATTCATGTCCAATTAGGGTTTTTAACCAATCTTGTGCATCCAATAAGTTCATTTGTGTCATTGGATTAACATTTAGGTCATTTTCGTCCTCCCTAGGCTTATTCTTGTCCAATTAGAGTTTTTAACCAATCATCTGCATCCAATAAGTTCATTTGTGTCATTGGATGAACAATTAGGTCATTTTCGTGCCCCCTAGGCTTATTCTTGTCCAATTAGGGTTTTTAATCAATCTTGTGCATCCAATAGGTGTGTTTGTGTCATTGGATGAACATTTAGGTCAATTTCGTCCTCCCTAGTCTTATTCTTGTCCAATTAGGGTTTTAAGCAATCTTGTGCATCCAATAAGTTCATTTGTGTCATTGGATTAACATTTAGGTCATTTTCGTTCTTCCTAGGCTTATTCTTGTCCAATTAGGGTTTCTAACCAATCTTGTGAATCCAATAGGTGTGTTTGTGTCATTGGATGAACATTTAGGTTATTTTCGTCCTCCCTAGGCTTATTCTTGTCCAATTAGGGTTTTTAACCATTCTTGTGCATCCAATAAGTTCATTTGTGTCATTGGATTAACATTTAGGTCATTTTCGTCCTTCCTATGCTTATTCTTGTCCAATTAGGGTTTCTAACCAATGTTGTGCATCCAATAGGTGTGTTTGTGTCATTGGATGAACATTTAGGTTATTTTCGTCCTCCCTAGGCTTATTCTTGTCCAATTAGGGTTTTTAACCATTCTTGTGCATCCAATAAGTTCATTTGTGTCATTGGATTAACATTTAGGTCATTTTCGTCCTTCCTATGCTTATTCTTGTCCAATTAGGGTTTCTAACCAATCTTGTGCATCCAATAGGTGTGTTTGTGTCATTGGATGAACATTTAGGTCATTTTCGTCCTCCCTAGGCTTATTCTTGTCCAATTAGGGTTTTTAACCAGTCTTGTGCATCCAATAAGTTCATTTGTGTCATTGGATGAACATTTAGGTCATTTTCGTCCTTCCTAGGCTTATTCTTGTCCAATTAGGGTTTCTAACCAATCTTGTGCATCCAATAGGTGTGTTTGTGTCATTGGATGAACATTTAGGTCATTTTCGTCCTCCCTAGGCTTATTCTTGTCCAATTAGGGTTTTTAACCAATCTTGTGCATCCAATAAGTTCATTTGTGTCATTGGATGAACATTTAGGTCATTTTCGTCCACCCTAGTCTTATTCTTGTCCAATTAGGGTTTTAAGCAATCTTGTGCATCCAATAAGTTCATTTGTGTCATTGGATGAACATTTAGGTCATTTTCGTCCTCCCTAGTCTTATTCTTGTCCAATTAGGGTGTTAAGCAATCTTGTGCATCCAATAAGTTCATTTGTGTCATTGGATTAACATTTAGGTCATTTTCGTCCTTCCTAGGCTTATTCTTGTCCAATTAGGGTTTCTAACCAATCTTGTGCATCCAATAGGTGTGTTTGTGTCATTGGATGAACATTTAGGTCATTTTCGTCCTCCCTAGGCTTATTCTTGTCCAATTAGGGTTTTTAACCAATCTTGTGCATCCAATAAGTTCATTTGTGTCATTGGATTAACATTTAGGTCATTTTCGTCCTCCCTAGGCTTATTCTTGTCCAATTAGGATTTTTAACCAATCTTGTGCATCCAATAGGTGTGTTTGTGTCATTGGATGAACATTTAGGTCATTTTTGTCCTCCCTAGGCTTATTCTTTTCCAATTAGGGTTTTTAACCAATCTTGTGCATCCGATAAGTTCATTTGTGTCATTGGATGAATAGTTAGGTCATTTTCGTCCTCCCTAGGCTTATTCTTGTCAAATTAGGGTTTCTAACCAATCGTGTGCACCCAATAGGAGTGTTTGTGTCATTGGATGAACATTTAGGTCATTTTCGTCCTCCCTAGGCTTATTCTTGTCCAATTAGGGTTTTTAACCAATCTTGTGCATCCAATAGGTGTGTTTGTGTCATTGGATGAACATTTAGGTCATTTTCGTCCTCCCTAGGCTTATTCTTGTCCAATTAGGGTTTTTAACCAATCTTGTGCATCCAATAAGTTCATTTGTGTCATTGGATTAACATTTAGGTCATTTTCGTCCTCCCTAGGCTTATTCTTGTCCAATTAGGATTTTTAACCAATCTTGTGCATTCAATAGGTGTCTTTGTGTCATTGGATGAACATTTAGGTCATTTTCGTCCTCCCTAGGCTTATTCTTGTCCAATTAGGGTTTCTAACGAATCTTGTGCATCCAATAGGTGTGTTTGTGTCATTGGATGAACATTTAGGTCATTTTCGTCCTCCCTATGCTTATTCTTGTCCAATTAGGGTTTTTAACCAATCTTGTGCATCCAATAAGTTCAATTGTGTCATTGGATGAACATTTAGGTCATTTTCGTCCTCCCTAGGCTTATTCTTGTCCAATTATGGTTTTTAACCAATCTTGTGCATCCAATAGGTGTGTTTGTGTCATTGGATGAACATTTAGGTCATTTTCGTCCTCCCTAGGCTTATTCTTGTCCAATTAGGGTTCGTAAACAATCTTGTGCATCCAATAGGTGTGTTTGTGTCATTGGATGAACATTTAGGTCATTTTCGTCCTCCCTAGGCTTATTCTTGTCCAATTAGGGTTTTTAACCAATCTTGTGCATCCAATAAGTTCATTTGTGTCATTGGATGAACATTTAGGTGATTTTCATCCTCCCTAGGCTTATTCTTGTCCAATTAGGGTTTCTAACCAATCTTGTGCATCCAATAGGTGTGTTTAGTCATTGGATTAACAATTAGGTCATTTTCGTCCTCCCAAAGCTTATTCTTGTCCAATTAGGGTTTGTAAACAATCTTGGGCATCCAATAGGTGTGTTTGTGTCATTGGATGAACATTTAGGTCATTTTCGTCCTCCCTAGGCTTATTCTTGTCCAATTAGGGTTTTCAACCAATCTTGTGCATCCAATAAGTTCATTTGTGTCATTGGATGAACATTTAGGTCATTTTCGTCCTCCCTAGGCTTATTCTTGTCCAATTAGGGTTTTTAACCAATCTTGTGCATCCAATAAGTTCATTTGTGTCATTGGATGAACATTTAGGTCATTTTCGTCCTCCCTATGCTTATTCTTGTCCAATTAGGGTTTTTATCCAATCTTGTGCATCCAATAAGTTCATTTGTATCATTGGATGAACATTTAGGTCATTTTCGTCCTCCCTAGGCTTATTCTTGTCCAATTAGGGTTTTTATGCAATCTTGTGCATCCAATAGGTGTGTTTGTGTCATTGGATGAACATTTAGGTCATTTTCGTCCTCCCTAGGCTTATTCTTGTCCAATTAGGGTTTTTAAGCAATCTTGTGCATCCAATAAGTTCATTTGTGTCATTGGAAGAACATTTAGGTCATTTGCATCCTCCCTAGGCTTATTCTTGTCCAATTAGGGTTTCTAACCAATCTTGTGCATCCAATAGGTGTGTTTGTGTCATTGGATGAACATTTAGGTCATTTTCGTCCTCCCTAGGCTTATTCTTGTCCAATTAGGGTTTTTAACCAATCTTGTGCATCCAATAACTTCATTTGTGTCATTGGATTAACATTTAGGTCATTTTCGTCCTTCCTAGGCTTATTCTTGTCCAATTAGGGTTTCTAACCAATCTTGTGCATCCAATAGGTGTGTTTGTGTCATTGGATGAACATTTAGGTCATTTTCATCCTCCCAAGGCTTATTCTTGTCCAATTAGGGTTTTTAACCAATCTTGTGCATCCAATAAGTTCATTTGTGTCATTGGATTAACATTTAGGTCATTTTCGTCCTTCCTAGGCTTATTCTTGTCCAATTAGGGTTTCTAACCAATCTTGTGCATCCAATAGGTGTGTTTGTGTCATTGGATGAACATTTAGGTCATTTTCTTCCTCCCTAGTCTTATTCTTGTCCAATTAGGGTTTTAAGCAATCTTGTGCATCCAATAAGTTCATTTGTGTCATTGGATGAACATTTAGGTTATTTTCGTCCTCACTAGGCTTAGTTTTGTGCAATTAGGGTTTTTAACCAATCTTGTGCATCCAATAGGTGTGTTTGTGTCATTAGATGAACATTGAGGTCATTTTCATCCCCCCTAGGCTTATTGTTGTCCAATTAGGGTTTTTAACCAATCTTGTGCAACCAATAGGTGTGTTTGTGTCATTGGATGAACATTTAGGTCATTTTCGTCCTCCCCAGTCTTATTCTTGTCCAATTAGGGTTTTAAGCCAATCTTGTGCATCCAATAGGTGTGTTTGTGTCATTTGATGAACATTTAGGTCATTTTCGTCCTCCCAAGGCTTATTCTTATCCAATTAGGGTTTTAAGCAATCTTGTGCATCCAATAAGTTCATTTGTGTCATTGGATTAAGATTTAAGTCATCTTCGTCCTCCCTAGGCTTATTCTTGTCCAGTTAGGGTTTTTAACCAATCTTGTGCATCCAATAGGTGTGTTTGTGTCATTGGATGAACATTTAGGTCATTTTCGTCCTCCCTAGGCTTATTCTTGTCCAATTAGGGTTTTTAACCAATCTTGTGCATCCAATAAGTTCATTTGTGTCATTGGATGAACATTTAGGTCATTTTCGTCTACCCTATGCTTATTCTTGTCCAATTAGGGTTTTTAACCAATCTTGTGCATCCAATAGGTGTGTTTGTGTCATTGGATGAACATTTAGGTCATTTTCGTCCTCCCTAGTCTTATTCTTGTCCAATTAGGGTTTTTAACCGATCTTGTGCATCCAATAAGTTCATTTGTGTCATTGGATTAACATTTAGGAGGTCATTTTCGTCCTTCCTAGGCTTATTCTTGTCCAATTAGGGTTTCTAACCAATCTTGTGCATTCAATAGGTGTGTTTGTGTCATTGGATGAACATTTAAGTCATTTTCGTCCACCCTAAGCTTATTCTTGTCCAATTAGGGTTTTTAACCAATCTTATGCATCCAATAAGTTCATTTGTGTCATTGGATGAACATTTAGGTCATTTTCGTCCTCTCTATGCTTATTCTTGTCCAATTACGGTTTTTAACCAATCTTGTGCATCCAATAGGTGTGTTTGTGTCATTGGATGAACATTTAGGTCATTTTTGTCCTCCCTAGTCTTATTCTTGTCCAATTAGGGTTTTTAACCGATCTTGTGCATCCAATAAGTTCATTTGTGTCATTGGATTAACATTTAAGAGGTCATTTTCGTCCTTCCTAGGCTTATTCTTGTCCAATTAGGGTTTCTAACCAATCTTGTGCATTCAATAGGTGTGTTTGTGTCATTGGATGAACATTTAGGTCATTTTCGTCCTCCCTAGGCTTATTCTTGTCCAATTAGGGTTTTTAACCAATCTTATGCATCCAATAAGTTCATTTGTGTCATTGGATGAACATTTAGGTCATTTTCGTCCACCCTAGGCTTATTCTTGTCCAATTAGTGTTTTTAACCAATCTTGTGCATCCAATAAGTTCATTTGTGTCATTGGATTAACATTTAAGTCATTTTCGTCCTCCCTAGGCTTATTCTTGTCCAATTAGGGTTTCTAACCAATCTTGTGCATCCAATAAGTTCATTTGCGTCATTGGATTAACATTTAGGTCATTTTCGTCCTCCCTAGGCTTATTCTTGTCCAATTAGGGTTTTTAAGCAATCTTGTGCATCCAATAAGTTCATTTGTGTCATTGGATGAACATTTAGGTCATTATCGTCCTCCCTAGTCTTATTCTTGTCCAATTAGGGTTTCTAACCAATCTTGTGCATCCAATAGGTGTGTTTGTGTCATTGGATGAACATTTAGGTCATTTTCGTCCTCCCTAGGCTTATTCTTGTCCAATTAGGGTTTTTAACCAATCTTGTGCATCCAATAGGTGTGTTTGTGTCATTGGATGAACATTTAGGTCATTTTCGTCCTCCCTAGGCTTATTATTGTCCAATTAGGGTTTTAAGCAATCTTGTGCATCCAATAAGTTCATTTGTGTCATTGGATTAACATTTAGGTCATTTTCGTCCTCCCTAGGCTTATTCTTGTCCAATTAGGGTTTTTAACCAATCATGTGCATCCAATAAGTTCAATTGTGTCATTGGATGAACATTTAGGTCATTTTCGTCCTCCCTAGGCTTATTGTTGTCCAATTAGGGTTTTTAACCAATCTTGTGCATCCAATATGTTCATCTGTGTCATTGGATGAACATTTAGGTCATTTTCGTCCTCCCTAGGCTTATTTTTGTCCAATTAGGGTTTCTAAACAATCTTGTGCAGCCAATAGTGTGTTTGTGTCATTGAATGAACATTTAGGTCATTTTCGTCCTCCCTAGGCTTATTCTTGTCCAATTAGGGTTTTAAGCAATCTTGTGCATCCAATAAGTTCATTTGTGTCATTGGATTAACATTTAGGTTATTTTCGTCCTCCCTAGGCTTATTCTTGTCCAATTAGGGTTTTTAACCAATCATGTGCATCCAATAAGTTCATTTGTGTCATTGGATGAACAATTAGGTCATTTTCGTGCACCCTAGGCTTATTCTTGTCCAATTAGGGTTTTTAATCAATCTTGTGCATCCAATAAGTTCATTTGTGTCATAGGATGAACATTTAGGTCATTTTCGTCCTCCCTAGGATTATTCTTGTCCAATTAGGGTTTCTAACCAATCTTCTGCATCCAATAGGTGTGTTTGTGTCGTTGGATGAACATTTTGGTCATTTTCGTCCTCCCTAGTCTTATTCTTGTCCAATTAGGGTTTTAAGCAATCTTGTGCATCCAATAAGTTCATTTGTGTCATTGGATTAACATTTAGGTTATTTTCGTCCTCCCTAGGCTTATTCTTGTCCAATTAGGGTTTTTAACCAATCATGTGCATCCAATAAGTTCATTTGTGTCATTGGATGAACAATTAGGTCATTTTCGTGCACCCTAGGCTTATTCTTGTCCAATTAGGGTTTTTAATCAATCTTGTGCATCCAATAAGTTCATTTGTGTCATAGGATGAACATTTAGGTCATTTTCGTCCTCCCTAGGAATATTCTTGTCCAATTAGGGTTTCTAACCAATCTTCTGCATCCAATAGGTGTGTTTGTGTCGTTGGATGAACATTTTGGTCATTTTCGTCCTCCCTAGTCTTATTCTTGTCCAATTAGGGTTTTAAGCAATCTTGTGCATCCAATAAGTTCATTTGTGTCATTGGATGAATATTTAGGTCATTTTCATCATCCCTAGGCTTATTCTTGTCCAATTAGGGTTTCTAACCAATCTTGTGCATCAATTAGGTGTGTTTGTGTCATTGGATGAACATTTAGGTCATTTTCGTCCTCCCTAGTCTTATTCTTGTCCAATTAAGGTTTTTAACCAATCTTGTGCCTCCAATAAGTTCATTTGTGTCATTGGATGAACATTTAGGTCATTTTCGTCCTCCCAAGGCTTATTCTTGTGCAATTAGGGTTTTTAACCAACCTTGTGCATCCAATAGGTGTGTTTGTGTCATTGGATGAACATTTAGGTCATTTTTGTCCTCCGTAGGCTTATTCTTGTCCAACTAGGGTTTTAAGCAATCTTGTGCATCTAATAAGTTCATTTGTGTCATTGGATTAACATTTAGGTCATTTTCGTCCTCCCTAGGCTTATTCTTGTCCAATTAGGGTTTTTAACCAATCATGTGCATCCAATAAGTTCATTTGTGTCATTGGATAAACAATTAGGTCATTTTCATCCATCCTATGCTTATTCTTGTCCAATTAGGGTTTTTATCCAATCTTATGCATCCAATAAGTTCATTTGTGTCATTGGATGAACATTTAGGTCATTTTCGTCCTCCCTAGGCTTATTCTTGTCCAATTAGGGTTTTTAACCAATCTTGTGCATCCAATAGGTGTGTTTGTGTCATTGGATGAACATTTAGGTCATTTTCATCCTCCCAAGGCTTATTCTTGTCCAATTAGGGTTTTTAACCAATCTTGTGCATCCAATAAGTTCATTTGTGTCATTGGATGAACATTTAGGTTATTTTCGTCCTCCCTAGACTTATTCATGTCCAATTAGGGTTTTTAACCAATCTTGTGCATCCAATAAGTTCATTTGTGTCATTGGATTAACATTTAGGTTATTTTCGTCCTCCCTAGACTTATTCATGTCCAATTAGGGTTTTTAACCAATCTTGTGCATCCAATAAGTTCATTTGTGTCATTGGATTAACATTTAGGTCATTTTCGTCCTTCCTAGGCTTATTCTTGTCCAATTAGGGTTTCTAACCAATCTTGTGCATTCAATAGGTGTGTTCGTGTCATTGGATGAACATTTAGGTCATTTTCGTCCTCCCTAGGCTTATTCTTGTCCAATTAGGGTTTTTAACCAATCTTGTGCATCCAATAAGTTCAACTGTGTCATTGGATGAACATTTAGGTCATTTTCGTCCTCCCTAGGCTTATTGTTGTCCAATTAGGGTTTTTAACCAATCTTGTGCATCCAATATGTTCATCTGTGTCATTGGATGAACATTTAGGTCATTTTCGTCCTCCCTAGGCTTATTTTTGTCCAATTAGGGTTTCTAACCAATCTTGTGCATCCAATAGGTGTGTTTGTGTCATTGAATGAACATTTAGGTCATTTTCGTCCTCCCTAGGCTTATTCTTGTCCAATTAGGGTTTTAAGCAATCTTGTGCATCCAATAAGTTCATTTGTGTCATTGGATTAACATTTAGGTCATTTTCGTCCTCCCTAGGCTTATTCTTGTCCAATTAGGGTTTTTAACCAATCATGTGCATCCAATAAGTTCATTTGTGTCATTGGATGAACAATTAGGTCATTTTCGTGCACCCTAGGCTTATTCTTGTCCAATTAGGGTTTTTAATCAATCTTGTGCATCCAATAAGTTCATTTGTGTCATGGGATGAACATTTAGGTCATTTTCGTCCTCCCTAGGATTATTCTTGTCCAATTAGGGTTTCTAACCAATCTTGTGCATCCAATAGGTGTGTTTGGGTCGTTGGATGAACATTTAGGTCATTTTCGTCCTCCCTAGTCTTATTCTTGTCCAATTAGGGTTTTAAGCAATCTTGTGCATCCAATAAGTTCATTTGTGTCATTGGATGAATATTTAGGTCATTTTCATCATCCCTAGGCTTATTCTTGTCCAATTAGGGTTTTTAACCAATCATGTGCATCCAATAAGTTCATTTGTGTCATTGGATGAACAATTAGGTCATTTTCGTGCACCCTAGGCTTATTCTTGTCCAATTAGGGTTTTTAATCAATCTTGTGCATCCAATAAGTTCATTTGTGTCATAGGATGAACATTTAGGTCATTTTCGTCCTCCCTAGGATTATTCTTGTCCAATTAGGGTTTCTAACCAATCTTCTGCATCCAATAGGTGTGTTTGTGTCGTTGGATGAACATTTTGGTCATTTTCGTCCTCCCTAGTCTTATTCTTGTCCAATTAGGGTTTTAAGCAATCTTGTGCATCCAATAAGTTCATTTGTGTCATTGGATGAATATTTAGGTCATTTTCATCATCCCTAGGCTTATTCTTGTCCAATTAGGGTTTCTAACCAATCTTGTGCATCCAATAGGTGTGTTTGTGTCATTGGATGAACATTTAGGTCATTTTCGTCCTCCCTAGTCTTGTTCTTGTCCAATTAGGGTTTTTAACCAATCTTGTGCATCCAATAAGTTCATTTGTGTCATTGGATGAACATTTAGGTCATTTTTGTCCTCCCTAGGCTTATTCTTGTGCAATTAGGGTTTTTAACCAATCTTGTGCATCCAATAGGTGTGTTTTTGTCATTGGATGAACATTTAGGTCATTTTCGTCCTCCCTAGGCTTTTTCTTGTCCAACTAGGGTTTTAAGCAATCTTGTGCATCCAATTAGTTCATTTGTGTCATTGGATGAACATTTAGGTCATTTTCGTCCTCCCTAGGCTTATTCTTGTCCAATTAGGGTTTTTAACCAATCTTGTGCATCCAATAAGTTCATTTGTGTCATTGGGTGAACATTTAGGTCATTTTCGTCCTCCCTAGGCTTATTCTTGTCCAATTAGGGTTTCTAACCAATCTTGTGGATCCAATAGGTGTGTTTAGTCATTTGATGAACATTTAGGTCATTTTCGTCCTCCCTAGGCTTATTCTTGTCCAATTAGGGTTTTTAACCAATCTTGTGCATCCAATATGTTCATTTGTGTCATTGGATGAACATTTAGGTCATTTTCGTCCTCCCTAGGCTTATTCTTGTCCAATTAGGGTTTCTAAACAATCTTGTGCATACAATAGGTGTGTTTGTGTCATTGGATGAACATTTAGGTCATTTTCGTCCTCCCTAGGCTTATTCTTGTCCAATTAGGGTTTTTAACCAATCTTGTGCATCCAATAAGTTCATTTGTGTCATTGGATGAACATTTAGGTCATTTTCGTCATCCCAAGGTTTATTCTTGTCCAATTAGGGTTTCTAACCAATCTTGTGCATCCAATAGGTGTGTTTGTGTCATTGGATGAACATTTAGGTCATTTTCGTCCTCCCTAGGCTTATTCTTGTCCAATTAGGGTTTTTAACCAATCTTGTGCATCCAATAAGTTCATTTGTGTCATTGGATGAACATTTAGGTCATTTTCGTCATCCCAAGGCTTATTCTTGTCCAATTAGGGTTTCTAACCAATCTTGTGCATCCAATAGGTGTGTTTGTGTCATTGGATGAACATTTAGGTCATTTTCGTCCTCCCTAGGCTTATTCTTGTCCAATTAGGGTTTTTAACCAATCTTGTGCATCCAATAAGTTCATTTGTGTCATTGGATGAACATTTAGGTCATTTTCGTCATCCCAAGGTTTATTCTTGTCCAATTAGGGTTTCTAACCAATCTTGTGCATCCAATAGGTGTGTTTGTGTCATTGGATGAACATTTAGGTCATTTTCGTCCTCCTTAGTCTTATTCTTGTCCAATTAGGGTTTTAACCAATCTTGTGCATCCAATAAGTTCATTTGTGTCATTGGATGAATAGTTAAGTCATTTTCGTCCTCCCTAGGCTTATTCTTGTCAAATTAGGGTTTCTAACCAATCTTGTGCATCCAATAGGTGTGTTTGTGTCATTGGATGAACATTTAGGTCATTTTCGTCCTCCCTAGGCTTATTCTTGTCCAATTAGGGTTTTTAACCAATCTTGTGCATCCAATAAGTTCATTTGTGTCATTGGATTAACATTTAGGTCATTTTCGTCCTTCCTAGGCTTATTCTTGAACAATTAGGGTTTCTTACCAATCTTGTGCATCCAATAGGTGTGTTTGTGTCATTGGATGAACATTTAGGTCATTTTGGTCCTCCCTAGGCTTACTCTTGTCCAATTAGGGTTTTTAACCAATCTTGTGCATCCAATAAGTTCATTTGTGTCATTGGATTAACATTTAGGTCATTTTCGTCCTTCCTAGGCTTATTCTTGTCCAATTAGGGTTTCTAACCAATCTTGTGCATCCAATAGGTGTGTTTGTGTCATTGGATGAACATTTTGGTCGTTTTCGTCCTCCCTAGTCTTATTCTTGTCCAATTAGGGTTTTAAGCAATCTTGTGCGTCCAATAAGTTCATTTGTGTCATTGAATGAACATTTAGGTCATTTTCGTCCTTCCTAGGCTTATTCTTGTCCAATTAGGGTTTCTAACCAATCTTATGCATCTAATAGGTGTGTTTGTGTCATTGGATGAACATTTAGGTCATTTTCGTCCTCCCTAGGCTTATTCTTGTCCAATTAGGGTTTTTAACCAATCTTGTGCATCCAATAAGTTCATTTGTGTCATTGGATTAACATTTAGGTCATTTTCGTCCTTCCTAGGCTTATTCTTGTCCAATTAGGGTTTCTAACCAATCTTGTGCATCCAATAGGTGTGTTTGTGTCATTGGATGAACATTTAGGTCATTTTCTTCCTCCCTAGTCTTATTCTTGTCCAATTAGGGTTTTAAGCAATCTTGTGCATCCAATAAGTTCATTTGTGTCATTGGATGAACATTTAGGTTATTTTCGTCCTCACTAGGCTTAGTTTTGTGCAATTAGGGTTTTTAACCAATCTTGTGCATCCAATAGGTGTGTTTGTGTCATTAGATGAACATTGAGGTCATTTTCATCCCCCCTAGGCTTATTGTTGTCCAATTAGGGTTTTTAACCAATCTTGTGCAACCAATAGGTGTGTTTGTGTCATTGGATGAACATTTAGGTCATTTTCGTCCTCCCCAGTCTTATTCTTGTCCAATTAGGGTTTTAAGCCAATCTTGTGCATCCAATAGGTGTGTTTGTGTCATTTGATGAACATTTAGGTCATTTTCGTCCTCCCAAGGCTTATTCTTATCCAATTAGGGTTTTAAGCAATCTTGTGCATCCAATAAGTTCATTTGTGTCATTGGATTAAGATTTAAGTCATCTTCGTCCTCCCTAGGCTTATTCTTGTCCAGTTAGGGTTTTTAACCAATCTTGTGCATCCAATAGGTGTGTTTGTGTCATTGGATGAACATTTAGGTCATTTTCGTCCTCCCTAGGCTTATTCTTGTCCAATTAGGGTTTTTAACCAATCTTGTGCATCCAATAAGTTCATTTGTGTCATTGGATGAACATTTAGGTCATTTTCGTCTACCCTATGCTTATTCTTGTCCAATTAGGGTTTTTAACCAATCTTGTGCATCCAATAGGTGTGTTTGTGTCATTGGATGAACATTTAGGTCATTTTCGTCCTCCCTAGTCTTATTCTTGTCCAATTAGGGTTTTTAACCGATCTTGTGCATCCAATAAGTTCATTTGTGTCATTGGATTAACATTTAGGAGGTCATTTTCGTCCTTCCTAGGCTTATTCTTGTCCAATTAGGGTTTCTAACCAATCTTGTGCATTCAATAGGTGTGTTTGTGTCATTGGATGAACATTTAAGTCATTTTCGTCCACCCTAAGCTTATTCTTGTCCAATTAGGGTTTTTAACCAATCTTATGCATCCAATAAGTTCATTTGTGTCATTGGATGAACATTTAGGTCATTTTCGTCCTCTCTATGCTTATTCTTGTCCAATTACGGTTTTTAACCAATCTTGTGCATCCAATAGGTGTGTTTGTGTCATTGGATGAACATTTAGGTCATTTTTGTCCTCCCTAGTCTTATTCTTGTCCAATTAGGGTTTTTAACCGATCTTGTGCATCCAATAAGTTCATTTGTGTCATTGGATTAACATTTAAGAGGTCATTTTCGTCCTTCCTAGGCTTATTCTTGTCCAATTAGGGTTTCTAACCAATCTTGTGCATTCAATAGGTGTGTTTGTGTCATTGGATGAACATTTAGGTCATTTTCGTCCTCCCTAGGCTTATTCTTGTCCAATTAGGGTTTTTAACCAATCTTATGCATCCAATAAGTTCATTTGTGTCATTGGATGAACATTTAGGTCATTTTCGTCCACCCTAGGCTTATTCTTGTCCAATTAGTGTTTTTAACCAATCTTGTGCATCCAATAAGTTCATTTGTGTCATTGGATTAACATTTAAGTCATTTTCGTCCTCCCTAGGTTTATTCTTGTCCAATTAGGGTTTCTAACCAATCTTGTTCATCCAATAGGTGTGTTTGTGTCATTGGATGAACATTTAGGTCATTTTCGTCCTCCCTAGGCTTATTCTTGTCCAATTAGGGTTTTTAACCAATCTTGTGCATCCAATAGGTGTGTTTGTGTCATTGGATGAACATTTAGGTCATTTTCGTCCTCCCTAGGCTTATTATTGTCCAATTAGGGTTTTAAGCAATCTTGTGCATCCAATAAGTTCATTTGTGTCATTGGATTAACATTTAGGTCATTTTCGTCCTCCCTAGGCTTATTCTTGTCCAATTAGGGTTTTTAACCAATCATGTGCATCCAATAAGTTCAATTGTGTCATTGGATGAACATTTAGGTCATTTTCGTCCTCCCTAGGCTTATTGTTGTCCAATTAGGGTTTTTAACCAATCTTGTGCATCCAATATGTTCATCTGTGTCATTGGATGAACATTTAGGTCATTTTCGTCCTCCCTAGGCTTATTTTTGTCCAATTAGGGTTTCTAAACAATCTTGTGCAGCCAATAGGTGTGTTTGTGTCATTGAATGAACATTTAGGTCATTTTCGTCCTCCCTAGGCTTATTCTTGTCCAATTAGGGTTTTAAGCAATCTTGTGCATCCAATAAGTTCATTTGTGTCATTGGATTAACATTTAGGTCATTTTCGTCCTCCCTAGGCTTATTCTTGTCCAATTAGGGTTTTTAACCAATCATGTGCATCCAATAAGTTCATTTGTGTCATTGGATGAACAATTAGGTCATTTTCGTGCACCCTAGGCTTATTCTTGTCCAATTAGAGTTTTTAATCAATCTTGTGCATCCAATAAGTTCATTTGTGTCATAGGATGAACATTTAGGTCATTTTCGTCCTCCCTAGGATTATTCTTGTCCAATTAGGGTTTCTAACCAATCTTCTGCATCCAATAGGTGTGTTTGTGTCGTTGGATGAACATTTTGGTCATTTTCGTCCTCCCTAGTCTTATTCTTGTCCAATTAGGGTTTTAAGCAATCTTGTGCATCCAATAAGTTCATTTGTGTCATTGGATGAATATTTAGGTCATTTTCATCATCCCTAGGCTTATTCTTGTCCAATTAGGGTTTCTAACCAATCTTGTGCATCAATTAGGTGTGTTTGTGTCATTGGATGAACATTTAGGTCATTTTCGTCCTCCCTAGTCTTATTCTTGTCCAATTAGGGTTTTTAACCAATCTTGTGCCTCCAATAAGTTCATTTGTGTCATTGGATGAACATTTAGGTCATTTTCGTCCTCCCAAGGCTTATTCTTGTGCAATTAGGGTTTTTAACCAACCTTGTGCATCCAATAGGTGTGTTTGTGTCATTGGATGAACATTTAGGTCATTTTTGTCCTCCGTAGGCTTATTCTTGTCCAACTAGGGTTTTAAGCAATCTTGTGCATCTAATAAGTTCATTTGTGTCATTGGATTAACATTTAGGTCATTTTCGTCCTCCCTAGGCTTATTCTTGTCCAATTAGGGTTTTTAACCAATCATGTGCATCCAATAAGTTCATTTGTGTCATTGGATAAACAATTAGGTCATTTTCATCCATCCTATGCTTATTCTTGTCCAATTAGGGTTTTTATCCAATCTTATGCATCCAATAAGTTCATTTGTGTCATTGGATGAACATTTAGGTCATTTTCGCCCTCCCTAGGCTTATTCTTGTCCAATTAGGGTTTTTAACTAATCTTGTGCATCCAATAGGTGTGTTTGTGTCATTGGATGAACATTTAGGTCATTTTCGTCCTCCCTAGGCTTATTCTTGTCCAATTAGGTTTTTTAACCGATCTTGTGCATCCAATAAGTTCATTTGTGTCATTGGATTAACATTTAGGTCATTTTCGTCCTTCCTAGGCTTATTCTTGTCCAATTAGGGTTTCTACCCAATCTTGTGCATTCAATAGGTGTGTTTGTGTCATTGGATGAACATTTAGGTCATTTTCGTCCTCCCTAGGCTTATTCTTGTCCAATTAGGGTTTTTAAACAATCTTGTGCATCCAATAAGTTCATTTGTGTCATTGGATTAACATTTAGGTCATTTTCGTCCTCCCTAGGCTTATTCTTGTCCAATTAGGGTTTCTAACTAATCTTGTGCATCCAATAGGTGTGTTTGTGTCATTGGATGAACATTTAGGTCATTTTCGTCCTCCATAGGCTTATTCATGTCCAATTAGGGTTTTTAACTAATCTTGTGCATCCAATAGGTGTGTTTGTGTCATTGGATGAACATTTAGGTCATTTTCGTCCTCCATAGGCTTATTCATGTCCAATTAGGGTTTTTAACCAATCTTGTGCATCCAATAAGTTCATTTGTGTCATTGGGTGAACATTTAGGTCATTTTCGTCCTCCCTAGGCTTATTCTTGTCCAATTAGGGTTTCTAACCAATCTTGTGCATCCAATAGGTGTGTTTAGTCATTTGATGAACATTTAGGTTATTTTCGTCCTCCCTAGGCTTATTCTTGTCCAATTTGGGTTTTAACCAATCTTGTGCATCCAATAAGTTCATTTGTGTCATTGGATTAACATTTAGGTCATTTTCGTCCTCCCTAGGCTTATTCTTGTCCAATTAGGGTTTCTAACCAATCTTGTGCATCCAATAGGTGTGTTTAGTCATTTGATGAACATTTAGGTTATTTTCGTCCTCCCTAGGCTTATTCTTGTCCAATTAGGGTTTTAACCAATCTTGTGCATCCAATAAGTTCATTTGTGTCCTTGGATTAACATTTAGGTCATTTTCGTCCTCTCTAGGCTTATTCTTGTCCAATTAGGGTTTCTAACCAATCTTGTGCATCCAATAGGTGTGTTTGTGTCATTGGATGAACATTTAGGTCATTTTCGTCCTCCCTATGCTTATTCTTGTACAATTAGGGTTTTTAACCAATCTTGTGCACCCAATAGGTGTGTTTGTGTCATTGGATGAACATTTAGGTCATTTTCGTCGTCACTAGGCTTATTCTTATCCAATTAGGGTTTTTAACCAATCTTGTGCATCCAATAAGTTCATTTGTGTCATTGGATTAACATTTAGGTCATTTTCGTCCTCCCTAGGCTTATTCTTGTCCAATTAGGGTTTCTAACCAATCTTGTGCATCCAATAGGTGTGTTTGTGTCATTGGATGAACATTTAGGTCATTTTCGTCCTCCCTAGGCTTATTCTTGTGCAATTAGGGTTTTTAACCAATCTTGTGCATCCAATAAGTTCATTTGTGTCATTGGGTGAACATTTAGGTCATTTTCGTCCTCCCTAGGCTTATTCTTGTCCAATTAGGGTTTCTAACCAATCTTGTGCATCCAATAGGTGTGTTTAGCCATTGGATGAACATTTAGGTTATTTTCGTCCTCCCTAGGCTTATTCTTGTCCAATTAGGGTTTTTAACCAATCTTGTGCATCCAATAGGTTCATTTGTGTCATTGGATTAACATTTAGGTCATTTTCTTCCTCCCTAGGCTTATTCTTGTCCAATTAGGGTTTCTAACCAATCTTGTGCATCCAATAGGTGTGTTTGTGTCATTGGATGAACATTTAGGTCATTTTCGTCCTCCCTAGGCTTATTCTTGTCCAATTAGGGTTTTTAACCAATCTTGTGCATCCAATAAGTTCATTTGTGTCATTGGATGAACATTTAGGTCATTTTCGTCCTCCCAAGGCTTATTCTTGTCGAATTAGGGTTTCTAACCAATCTTGTGCATCCAATAGGTGTGTTTGTGTCATTGGATGAACATTTAGGTCATTTTCGTCCTCCCTAGTCTTATTCTTGTCCAATTAGGGTTTTAAGCAATCTTGTGCATCCAATAAATTCATTTGTGTCGTTGGATGAACATTTAGGTCATTTTCGTCCTCCCTAGGCTTATTCTTGTCCAATTAGGGTTTATAAGCAATCTTGTGCATCCAATAAGTTCATTTGTGTCATTGGATGAACATTTAGGTCATTTTCGTCCTCCCTAGGCTTATTCTTGTCCAATTAGGGTTTTTAACCAATCTTGTGCATCCAATAGGTGTGTTTGTGTCATTGGATGAACATTTAGGTCATTTTCGTCCTCCCTAGGCTTATTCTTGTCCAACTAGGGTTTTTAAGCAATCTTGTGCATCCAATAAGTTCATTTGTGTCATTGGATGAACATTTACGTCATTTTCGTCCTCCCTAGGCTTATTCTTGTCCAATTAGGGTTTATAAGCAATCTTGTGCATCCAATAAGTTCATTTGTGTCATTGGATGAACATTTAGGTCATTTTCGTCCTCCCTAGGCTTATTCATGTCCAATTAGGGTTTATAAGCAATCTTGTGCATCCAATAAGTTCATTTGTGTCATTGGATGAACATTTAGGTCATTTTCGTCCTCCCTAGGCTTATTCTTGTCCAATTAGGGTTTTTAACCAATCTTGTGCATCCAATAGGTGTGTTTGTGTCATTGGATGAACATTTAGATCATTTTCCTCCTCCCTAGGCTTATTCTTGTCCAATTAGGGTTTTTAACCAATCTTGTGCATCCAATAAGTTCATTTGTGTCATTGGATGAACATTTAGGTCATTTTCGTCCTCCCTAGGCTTATTCTTGTCCAATTAGGGTTTTTAACCAATCTTGTGCATCCAATAGGTGTGTTTGTGTCATTGGATGAACATTTAGGTCATTTTCGTTCATTCTAGGCTTATTCTTGTCCAATTAGGGTTTTTTACCAATCCTGTGCATCCAATAAGTTTATTTGTGTCATTGGATAAACATTTAGGTCATTTTCGTCCACCCTAGGCTTATTCTTGTCCAATTAGGGTTTTTAACCAATCTTGTGCATCCAATAAGTTCATTTGTGTCATTGGATGAACATTTAGGTCATTTTCGTCCTCCAAAGGCTTATTCTTGTCCAATTAGGGTTTCTAACCAATCTTGTGCATCCAATAGGTGTGTTTGTGTCATTGGATGAACATTTAGGTCATTTTCGTCCTCCCTAGGCTTATTCTTGTCCAATTAGGGTTTTTAACCAATCTTGTGCATCCAATAAGTTCATTTGTGTCATTGGATGAACGTTTAGGTCATTTTCGTCCTCCAAAGGCTTATTCTTGTCCAATTAGGGTTTCTAACCAATCTTGTGCATCCAATAGGTGTGTTTGTGTCATTGGATGAACATTTAGGTCATTTTCGTCCTCCCTAGGCTTATTCTTGTCCAATTAGGGTTTTTAACCAATCTTGTGCATCCAATAAGTTCATTTGTGTCATTGGATGAACATTTAGGTCATTTTCGTCCACCCTAGTCTTATTCTTGTCCAATTAGGGTTTTAAGCAATCTTGTGCATCCAATAAGTTCATTTGTGTCATTGGATGAACATTTAGGTCATTTTCGTCCTCCCTAGTCTTATTCTTGTCCAATTAGGGTGTTAAGCAATCTTGTGCATCCAATAAGTTCATTTGTGTCATTGGATTAACATTTAGGTCATTTTCGTCCTTCCTAGGCTTATTCTTGTCCAATTAGGGTTTCTAACCAATCTTGTGCATCCAATAGGTGTGTTTGTGTCATTGGATGAACATTTAGGTCATTTTCGTCCTCCCTAGGCTTATTCTTGTCCAATTAGGGTTTTTAACCAATCTTGTGCATCCAATAAGTTCATTTGTGTCATTGGATTATCAATTAGGTCATTTTTGTCCTCCCTAGGCTTATTCTTGTCCAATTAGGGTTTTTACCCAATCTTGTGCATCCAATATGTGTGTTTGTGTCATTGGATGAACATTTAGGTCATTTTCATCCTCCCTAGGCTTATTCTTGTCCAATTAGGGTTTCTAACCAATCTAGTGCATCCAATAGGTGTGTTTGTGTCATTGGATGAACATTTAGGTCATTTTCGTCCTCCCTAGGCTTATTCTTGTCCAATTAGGGTTTTTAACCAATCTTGTGCATCCAATAAGTTCATTTGTGTCATTGGATGAACATTTAGGTCATTTTCATCCTCCCTAGGCTTATTGTTGTCCAATTAGGGTTTTTAACCAATCTTGTGCATTCAATAGGTGTGTTTGTGTCATTGGATGAACATTTAGGTCATTTTCGTCCTCCCTAGGCTTATTCTTGTCCAATTAGGGTTTTTAACCAATCTTGTGCATCCAATAAGTTCATTTGTGTCATTGGATGAACATTTAGGTCATTTTCGTCCACCCTTGGCTTATTCTTGTCCAATTAGGGTTTTTAACTAATCTTGTGCATCCAATAAGTTCATTTGTGTCATTGGATGAACATTTGTGTCATTTTCGTCCTCCCAAGGGTTATTCTTGTCCAATTAGGGTTTTTAACCAATCTTGTGCATCCAATAGGTGTGTTTGTGTCAATGGATGAACATTTAGGTCATTTTCGTCCTCCCTAGTCTTATTCTTGTCCAATTAGGGTTTTAAGCAATCTTGTGCATCCAATAAGTTCATTTGTGTCATTGGATGAATATTTAGGTCATTTTCGTCCTCCCTAGGCTTATTCTTGTCCAATTAGGGTTTCTAACCAATCTTGTGGATCCAATAGGTGTGTTTGTGTCATTGGATGAATATTTAGGTCATTTTCGTCCTCCCTATGCTTATTCTTGTCCAATTAGGGTTTTTAACCAATCTTGTGCATCCAATAGGTGTGTTGGTGTCATTAGATGAACATTTAGGTCTTTTTCGTCCTCCCTAGGCTTATTCTTGTCCAATTAGGGTTTTTAAGCAATCTTGTGCATCCAATAAGTTCATTTGTGTCATAGGGTGAACATTTAGGTCATTTTCGTCCTCCCTAGGTTTATTCTTGTCAATTAGGGTTTCTAACCAATCTTGTGCATCCAATAGGTGTGTTTAGTCATTTGATGAACATTTAGGTTATTTTCGTCCTCCCTAGGCTTATTCTTGTCCAATTAGGATTTTTAACCAATCTTGTGCATCCAATAAGCTCATTTGTGACATTTGATGAATATTTAGGTCATTTTCGTCCTCCCTAGGCTTATTCTTGTCCAATTAGGGTTTCTAACCAATCTTGTGAATCCAATAGGTGTGTTTGTGTCATTGGATGAACATTTAGGTCATTTTAGTCCTCCCTAGTCTTATTCTTGTCCAATTAGGGTTTTTAACCAATCTTGTGCATCCAATAAGTTCATTTGTGTCATTGGATTAACATTTAGGTCATTTTCGTTCTTCCTAGGCTTATTCTTGTCCAATTAGGGTTTCTAACCAATCTTGTGCATCCAATAGGTGTGTTTGTGTCATTGGATGAACATTTAGGTTATTTTCGTCCTCCCTAGGCTTATTCTTGTCCAATTAGGGTTTTTAACCATTCTTGTGCATCCAATAAGTTCATTTGTGTCATTCGATTAACATTTAGGTCATTTTCGTCCTTCCTAGGCTTATTCTTGTCCAATTAGGGTTTCTAACCAATCTTGTGCATTCAATAGGTGTGTTTGTGTCATTGGATGAACATTTAGGTCATTTTCGTCCTCCCTAGGCTTATTCTTGTCCAATTAGGGTTTTTAACCAATCTTGTGCATCCAATAAGTTCATTTGTGTCATTGGATTAACATTTAGGTCATTTTCGTTCTTCCTAGGGTTTTTAACCAATCTTGGGCATCCAATAAGTTCATTTGTGTCATTGGATTAACATTTAGGTCATTTTCGTCCTCCCTAGGCTTATTCTTGTCCAATTAGGGTTTTTAACCAATCTTGTGCATCCAATAAGTTCATTTGTGTCATTGGATAAAGATTTAGGTCATTTTCGTCCTCCCTAGGCTTATTTATGTGCAATTAGGGTTTTTAACCAATCTTGTGTATCCAATATGTTCATTTGTGTCATCGGATTAACATTTAGGTCATTTTTGTCCTCCCTAGACTTATTCTTGTGCAATTAGGGTTTTTTTTACCAATCTTGTGCATCCAAAAAGTTCATTTGTGTCTTTGGATTAACATCTAGGTCATTTTCGTCTTCTCTTGGGTTATTTACGTGCAATTAGGGTTTTTAGCCAATCTTGTTCATCCAATAAGTTCATTTGTGTCATTGGATTAACATTTAGGTCATTTTCGTCCTCCCTAGGCTTATTCTTGTCCAATTAGGGTTTTTAACCAGTCTTGTGCATCCAATAAGTTCATTTGTGTCATTTGATTAAGATTTAGGTCATTTTCGTCCTCCCTAGGCTTATTTATGTGCAATTAGGGTTTTTAACCAATCTTGTGTATCCAATATGTTCATTTGTGTCATCGGATTAACATTTAGGTCATTTTTGTCCTCCCTAGACTTATTCTTGTGCAATTAGGGTTTTTTTTACCAATCTTGTGCATTCAAAAAAGTTCATTTGTGTCTTTGGATTAACATCTAGGTCATTTTCGTCTTCTCTTAGGTTATTTACGTGCAATTAGGGTTTTTAACCAATCTTGTTCATCCAATAAGTTCATTTGTGTCATTGGATTAACATTTAGGTCATTTTCGTCCTCCTTAGGCTTATTCTTATCCAATTAGGGTTTTTAACCAATCTTGTGCATTCAAAAAAGATAAATTGTGTCATTGGATTAACATTTGTGTCATTGGATTAACATTTTGATCATTTTCGTCCACCCTAGGCTTATTCTTGTCCAAATAGGGTTTTTAACCAATATTGTGCATCCAATAAGTTCATTTGTGTCATTGGATTAACATTTAGGTCATTTTCGTCCTCCTTAGGCTTATTCTTGTCCAATTAGTGTTTTTAACAAATCTTACGCATCCAAAAAGTTCAAATGTGTCATTGGATTAACATTTAGGTCATTTTCGTCTTCTCTTGGGTTATTACGTGCAATTAGGGTTTTTAACCAATCTTGTGCATCCAAAAAGTTCATTTGTGTCATTGGATGAACATTTAGATCATTTTCGTCCTCCCTAGACTTATTCTTGTCCAATTAGGGTTTTTAACCAATCTTGTGCATCCAATAAGTTCATTTGTGTCATTGGATTAACATTTAGGTCATTTTCGTCCTCCCTAGGCTTATTCTTGTCCAATTAGAGTTTTTAACCAATCATGTGCATCCAATAAGTTCATTTGTGTCATTGGATGAACAATTAGGTCATTTTCGTGCACCCTAGGCTTATTCTTGTCCAATTAGGGTTTTTAATCAATCTTGTGCATCCAATACGTGTGTTTGTGTCATTGGATGAACATTTAGGTCATTTTCGTCCTCCCTAGGCTTATTCTTGTCCAATTAGGGTTTTTAACCGATCTTGTGCATCCAATAAGTTCATTTGTGTCATTGGATTAACATTTAGGTCATTTTCGTCCTTCCTAGGCTTATTCTTGTCCAATTTGGGTTTCTAACCAATCTTGTGCATTCAATAGGTGTGTTTGTGTCATTGGATGAACATTTAGGTCATTTTCCTCCTCCCTAGGCTTATTCTTGTCCAATTAGGGTTTTTAACCAATCTTGTGCATCTAATAAGTTTATTTGTGTCATTGGATTAACATTTAGGTTATTTTCGTCCTTCCTAGACTTATTCTTGTCCAATTAGGGTTTCTAACCAATCTTGTGCATCCAATAGGTGTGTTTGTGTCATTGGATGAACATTTAGGTCATTTTCATCCTCCCAAGGCTTATTCTTGTCCAATTAGGGTTTTTAACCAATCTTGTGCATCCAATAAGTTCATTTGTGTCATTGGATGACATTTAGGTTATTTTCGTCCTCCCTAGACTTATTCATGTCCAATTAGGGTTTTTAACCAATCTTGTGCATCCAATAAGTTCATTTGTGTCATTGGATTAACATTTAGGTCATTTTCGTCCTTCCTAGGCTTATTCTTGTCCAATTAGGGTTTCTAACCAACCTTGTGCATCCAATAGGTGTGTTTGTGTCATTGGATGAACATTTAGGTCATTTTCGTCCTCCCTAGTCTTATTCTTGTCCAATTAGGGTTTTAAGCAATCTTGTGCATCCAATAAGTTCATTTGTGTCATTGGATGAATATTTAGGTCATTTTCATCCTCCCAAGGCATATTCTTGTCCAATTAGGGTTTCTAACCAATCTTGTGCATCCAATAGGTGTGTTTGTGTCATTGGATGAACATTTAGGTCATTTTCGTCCTCCCTAGGCTTATTCTTGTCCAATTAGGGTTTTTAACCAATCTTGTGCATCCAATAAGTTCATTTGTGTCATTGGATTAACATTTAGGTCATTTTCGTCCTCCCTAGGCTTATTCTTGTCCAATTATGGTTTCTAACCAATCTTGGGCATCCAATAGGTGTGTTTGTGTCATTGGATTAACATTTAGGTCATCTTCGTCCTCCCTAGGCTTATTCTTGTCGAATTAGGGTTTTTAACCAATCTTGTGCATCCAATAAGTTCAATTGTGTCATTGGATGAACATTTAGGTCATTTTCGTCCTCCCTAGGCTTATTCTTGTCCAATTAGGGTTTTTAACCAATCTTGTGCATCCAATAAGTTCAATTGTGTCATTGGATGAACATTTAGGTCATTTTCGTCCTCCCTAGGCTTATTCTTGTCCAATTAGGGTTTTTAACCAATCTTGTGCATCGAATAAGTTCATTTGTGTCATTGGGTGAACATTTAGGTCATTTTCGTCCTCCCTATGCTTATTCTTATCCAATTAGGGTTTTTAACCAATCTTGTGCATCCAATAGGTGTGTTGGTGTCATTGGATGAACATTTAGGTAATTTTCGTCCTCCCTAGGCTTATTCTTGTCCAATTAGGGTTTTTAACCAATCTTGTGCATCCAATAAGTTCATTTGTGTCATTGGATTAACATTTAGGTCATTTTCCTCCTCCCTAGGCTTATTCTTGTCCAATTATGGTTTCTAACCAATCTTGGGCATCCAATAGGTGTGTTTGTGTTATTGGATTAACATTTAGGTCATTTTCGTCCTCCCTAGGCTTATTCTTGTCCAATTAGGGTTTTTAACCAATCTTGTGCATCCAATAAGTTCAATTGTGTCATTGGATGAACATTTAGGTCATTTTCGTCCTCCCTAGGCTTATTCTTGTCCAATTAGGGTTTTTAATCAATCTTGTGCATCCAATATGTTCATTTGTGTCATTGGATGAACATTTAGGTCATTTTCGTCCTCCCTAGGCTTTTTCTTGTCCAATTAGGGTTTTTAACCAATCTTGTGCATCCAATAGGTGTGTTTGTGTCATTGGATGAACATTTAGGTCATTTTCGCCCTCCCTAGGCTTATTCTTGTCCAACTAGGGTTTTAAGCAATCTTGTGCAACAAATAAGTTCATTTGTGTCATTGGATGAACATTTAGGTCTTTTTCGTCCTCCCTAGGCTTATTCTTGTCCAACTAGGGTTTTAAGCAATCTTGTGCAACCAATAAGTTCATTTGTGTCATTGGATTAACATTTAGGTCATTTTCGTCCTCCCTAGGCTTATTCTTGTCCAATTAGGGTTTTTAACCAATCATGTGCATCCAATAAGTTCATTTGTGTCATTGGATGAACATTTAGGTCATTTTCGTCCTCCCTAGGCTTATTCTTGTCCAATTAGGGTTTTTAACCAATCTTGTGCATCCAATAAGTTCATTTCTGTCATTGGATGAACATTTAGGTCATTTTCGTCCTCCCTAGGCTTATTCTTGTCCAATTAGGGTTTCTAACCAACCTTGTGCATCCAATAGGGGTGTTTGTGTCATTGGATGAACATTTAGGTCATTTTCGTCCTCCCTAAGCTTATTCTTGTCCAATTAGGGTTTTTAACCAATCTTATGCATCCAATAAGTTCATTTGTGTAATTGGATGAACATTTAGGTCATTTTCGTCCTCCCTAGGCTTATTCTTGTCCAATTAGGGTTTTTAACCAATCTTGTCCATCCAATAGGTGTGTTTGTGTCATTGGATGAACATTTAGGTCATTTTCGTCCTCCCTAGGCTTATTCTTGTCCAATTAGGGTTTTTAACCAATCTTGTGCATCCAATAAGTTCATTTCTGTCATTGGATGAACATTTAGGTCATTTTCGTCCTCCCAAGGCTTATTCTTGTCCAATTAGGGTTTCTAACCAACCTTGTGCATCCAATAGGGGTGTTTGTGTCATTGGATGAACATTTAGGTCATTTTCGTCCTCCCTAGGCTTATTCTTGTCCAATTAGGGTTTTTAACCAATCTTGTGCATCCAATAAGTTCATTTGTGTCATTGGATGAACATTTAGGTCATTTTCGTCCTCCCTAGGCTTATTCTTGTCCAGTTAGGGTTTTTAACCAACCTTGTGCATCCAATAAGTTCATTTGTGTCATTGGAGGAACATTTAGGTCATTTTTCGTCCTCCCTAGTCTTATTCTTGTCCAATTCGGGTTTTTATGCAATCTTGTACATCCATTAGGTGTGTTTGTGTCATTGGACGAACATTTAGGTCATTTTCGTCCTCCCTAGGCTTATTCTTGTCCAATTAGGGTTTTTAACCAATCTTGTGCATCCAATAAGTTCATTTGTGTCATTGGATGAACATTTAGGTCATTTTCGTCCTCCCTAGGCTTATTCTTGTCCAATTAGGGTTTTTAACCAATCTTGTGCATCCAATAAGTTCATTCGTGTCATTGGATGAACATTTAGGTCATTTTCGTCCTCCCTAAGCTTATTCTTGTCCAATTAGGGTTTTTAACCAATCTTGTGCATCCAATAAGTTCATTTGTGTCATTGGATGAACATTTAGGTCATTTTCGTCCTCCCTATGCTTATTCTTGTCCAATTAGGGTTTTTAACCACTCTTGTGCATCCAATAGGTGTGTTTGTGTCATTGGATTAACATTTAGGTCATTTTTGTCCTCCCTAGGCTTATTCTTGTCCAATTAGGGTTTTTAACCCATCTAGTGCATCCAATAAGTTCATTTGTGTCATTGGGTGAACATTTAGGTCATTTTCGTCCTCCCTAGGCTTATTCTTGTCCAATTAGGGTTTCTAACCAATCTTGTGCATCCAATAGGTGTGTTTAGTCATTTGATGAACATTTAGGTTATTTTCGTCCTCCCTAGGCTTATTCTTGTCCAATTAGGGTTTTTAACCAATCTTGTGCATCCAATAAGTTCATTTGTGGCATTGGATTAACATTTAGGTCATTTTCGTCCTCCCTAGGCTTTTTCTTGTCCAATTAGGGTTTCTAACCAATCTTGTGCATCCAATAGGTGTGTTTGTGTCATTGGATGAACATTTAGGTCATTTTCGTCCTCCCTAGGCTTATTCTTGTCCAATTAGGGTTCTTAACCAATCTTCTGCATCCAATAAGTTCATTTGTGTCATTGGATGAACATTTAGGTCATTTTCGTCCTCCCTAGGCTTATTCTTGTCCAATTAGGGTTTTTAACCAATCTTGTGCATCCAATAGGTGTGTTTGTGTCATTGGATGAACATTTAGGTCATTTTCGTCCTCCCTAGGCTTATTCTTGTCCAATTAGGGTTTTTAACCAATCTTGTGCATCCAATAAGTTCATTTGTGTCATTGGATGAACATTTAGGTCATTTTCGTCCACCCTAGTCTTATTCTTGTCCAATTAGGGTTTTAAGCAATCTTGTGCATCCAATAAGTTCATTTGTGTCATTGGATGAACATTTAGGTCATTTTCGTCCTCCCTAGTCTTATTCTTGTCCAATTAGGGTGTTAAGCAATCTTGTGCATCCAATAAGTTCATTTGTGTCATTGGATTAACATTTAGGTCATTTTCGTCCTTCCTAGGCTTATTCTTGTCCAATTAGGGTTTCTAACCAATCTTGTGCATCCAATAGGTGTGTTTGTGTCATTGGATGAACATTTAGGTCATTTTCGTCCTCCCTAGGCTTATTCTTGTCCAATTAGGGTTTTTAACCAATCTTGTGCATCCAATAAGTTCATTTGTGTCATTGGATGAACATTTAGGTCATTTTCGTCCTCCCAAGGCATATTCTTTTCCAATTAGGGATTCTAACCAATCTGGTGCATCCAATAGGTGTGTTTGTGTCATTTGATGAACATTTAGGTCATTTTCGTCCTCCCTATGCTTATTCTTGTCCAATTAGGGTGTTTAACCAATCTTGTGCATCCAATAGGTGTGTTTGTGTCATTGGATGAACATTTAGGTCATTTTCGTCCTCCCTAGGCTTATTCTTGTCCAATTAGGGTTTTTAACCAATCTTGTGCATCCAATAAGTTCATTTGTGTCATTGGGTGAACATTTAGGTCATTTTCGTCCTCCCTAGGCTTATTCTTGTCCAATTAGGGTTTCTAACCAATCTTGTGGATCCAATAGGTGTGTTTAGTCATTTGATGAACATTTAGGTCATTTTCGTCCTCCCTAGGCTTATTCTTGTCCAATTAGGGTTTTTAACCAATCTTGTGCATCCAATAAGTTCATTTGTGTCATTGGATGAACATTTAGGTCATTTTCGTCCTCCCTAGGCTTATTCTTGTCCAATTAGGGTTTTTAACCAATCTTGTGCATCCAATAGGTGTGTTTGTGTCATAGGATGAACATTTAGGTCATTTTCGTCCTCCCTAGGCTTATTCTTGTCCAATTAGGGTTTTTAACCAATCTTGTGCATCCAATAAGTTCATTTGTGTCATTGGATTAACATTTAGGTCATTTTCGTCCTCCCCAGTCTTATTCTTGTCCAATTAGGGTTTCTAACCAATCTTGTGCATCCAATAGGTGTGTTTGTGTCATTGGATGAACATTTAGGTCATTTTCGTCCTCCCTAGGCTTATTCTTGTCCAATTAGGGTTTTTAACCAATCTTGTGCATCCAATAAGTTCAATTGTGTCATTGGATGAACATTTAGGTCATTTTCGTCCTCCCTAGGCTTATTGTTGTCCAATTAGGGTTTTTAACCAATCTTGTGCATTCAATATGTTCATCTGTGTCATTGGATGAACATTTAGGTCATTTTCGTCCTCCCTAGGCTTATTTTTGTCCAATTAGGGTTTCTAAACAATCTTATGCATCTAATAAGTTCATTTGTGTCATTGGATTTACATTTAGGTCATTTTCGTCCTCCCTAGGCTTATTCTTGTCCAATTAGGGTTTTTAACCAATCATGTGCATCCAATAAGTTCATTTGTGTCATTGGATGAATATTTATGTCATTTTCGTCCTCCCTAGGCTTATTCTTGTCCAATTAGGGTTTCTAACCAATCTTGTGAATCCAATAGGTGTGTTTGTGTCATTGGATGAACATTTAGGTCATTTTAGTCCTCCCTAGTCTTATTCTTGTCCAATTAGGATTTTTAACCAATCTTGTGCATCCAATAAGTTCATTTGTGTCATTGGATTAACATTTAGGTCATTTTCGTTCTTCCTAGGCTTATTCTTGTCCAATTAGGGTTTCTAACCAATGTTGTGCATCCAATAGGTGTGTTTGTGTCATTGGATGAACATTTAGGTCATTTTCGTCCTCCCAAGGCTTATTCTTGTCCAATTAGGGTTTCTAACCAACCTTGTGCATCCAATAGGTGTGTTTGTGTCATTGGATGAACATTTAGGTCATTTTCGTCCTCCCTAGGCTTATTCTTGTCCAATTAGGGTTTTTAACCAATCTTATGCATCCAAGAAGTTCATTTGTGTAATTGGATGAACATTTAGGTCATTTTCGTCCTCCCTATGCTTATTCTTGTCCAATTAGGGTTTTTAACCAATCTTGTGCATCCAATAAGTTTATTTGTGTCATTGGATTAACATTTAGGTCATTTTCGTCCTTCCTAGGCTTATTCTTGTCCAATTAGGGTTTCTAACCAATCTTGTGCATCCAATAGGTGTGTTTGTGTCATTGGATGAACATTTAGGTCATTTTCGTCCTCCCAAGGCTTATTCTTGTCCAATTAGGGTTTTTTACCAATCTTGTGCATCCAATAAGTTCATTTGTGTCATTGGATGAACATTTAGGTTATTTTCGTCCTCCCTAGACTTATTCATGTCCAATTAGGGTTTTTAACCAATCTTGTGCATCCAATAAGTTCATTTGTGTCATTGGATTAACATTTAGGTCATTTTCGTTCTTCCTAGGCTTATTCTTGTCCAATTAGGGTATCTAACCAATCTTGTGCATTCAATAGGTGTGTTTGTGTCATTGGATGAACATTTAGGTCATTTTCGTCCTCCCTAGGCTTATTCTTGTCCAATTAGGGTTTTAAGCAATCTTGTGCATCCAATAAGTTCATTTGTGTCATTGGATTAACATTTAGGTCATTTCCGTCCTCCCTAGGCTTATTCTGGTCCAATTAGGGTTTTTAACCAATCATGTGCATCCAATAAGTTCATTTGTGTCGTTGGATGAACAATTAGGTCATTATCGTGCACCCTAGGCTTATTCTTGTCCAATTAGGGTTTTTAATCAATCTTGTGCATCCAATAAGTTCATTTGTGTCATGGGATGAACATTTAGGTCATTTTCATCCACCCTAAGCTTATTCTTGTCCAATTAGGGTTTTTATCCAATCTTATGCAACCAATAAGTTCATTTGTGTCATTGGATGAACATTTAGGTCATTTTCGTCCTCCCTAGGCTTATTCTTGTCCAATTAGGGTTTTTAACCAATCATGTGCATCCAATAAGTTCATTTGTGTCATTGGATAAACAATTAGGTCATTTTCATCCACCCTAAGCTTATTCTTGTCCAATTAGGGTTTTTATCCAATCTTATGCAACCAATAAGTTCATTTGTGTCATTGGATGAACATTTAGGTCATTTTCGTCCTCCCTAGGCTTATTCTTGTCCAATTAGGGTTTTTAACCAATCTTGTGCATCCAATAGGTGTGTTTGTGTCATTGGATGAACATTTAGGTTATTTTCGTCCTCCCTAGTCTTATTCTTGTCCAATTAGGGTTTTTAACCAATCTTGTGCATCCAATAAGTTAATTTGTGTCATTGGATGAACATTTAGGTTATTTTCGTCCTCCCTAGACTTATTCTTGTCCAATTAGGGTATTTAACCAATCATGTGCATCCAATAAGTTCATTTGTGTCATTGGATGAACAATTAGGTAATTTTCGTGCACTCTAGGCTTATTCTTGTCCAATTAGGGTTTTTAATCAATCTTGTGCATCCAATAGGTGTGTTTGTGTCATTGGATGAACATTTAGGTCATTTTCGTCCTCCCTAGGCTTATTCTTGTCCAATTAGGGTTTTTAACCAATCATGTGCATCCAATAAGTTCATTTGTGTCATTGGATGAACATTTAGGTCATTTTCGTCCTCCCTAGGCTTATTCTTGTCCAATTAGGGTTTTCAACCAATCTTGTGCATCCAATAGGTGTGTTTGTGTCATTGGATGAACATTTAGGTCATTTTCGTCCTCCCTAGTCTTATTCTTGTCCAATTAGGGTTTTAAGCAATCTTGTGCATCCAATAAGTTCATTTGTGTCATTGGATTTATATTTAGGTCATTTTCATCCTCCCTAGGCTTATTCTTGTCCAATTAGGGTTTCTAACCAATCTTGTGCATCCAATAGGTGTGTTTGTGTCATTGGATGAACATTTAGGTCATTTTCGTCCTCCCTAGGCTTATTCTTGTCCAATTAGGGTTTTTAACCAATCTTGTGCATCCAATAAGTTCATTTGTGTCATTGGATTAACATTTAGGTCAATTTCGTCCTTCCTAGGCTTATTCTTGTCCAATTAGGGTTTCTAACAAATCTTGTGCATCCAATAGGTGTTTTTGTGTCATTGGATGAACATTTAGGTCATTTTCGTCCTCCCTAGGCTTATTCTTGTCCAATTACGGTTTTTAACCAATCTTGTGCATCCAATAAGTTCATTTGTGTCATTGGATTAACATTTAGGTCATTTTCGTCCTTCCTAGGCTTATTCTTGTCCAATTAGGGTTTCTAACCAATCTTGTGCATCCAATAGGTGTGTTTGTGTCATTGGATGAACATTTAGGTCATTTTCGTCCTCCCTAGTCTTATTCTTGTCCAATTAGGGTTTTAAGCAATCTTGTGCATCCAATAAGTTCATTTGTGTCATTGGATGAATATTTAGGTCATTTTCATCCTCCCTAGGCTTATTCTTGTCCAATTAGGGTTTTTAACCAATCATGTGCGTCCAATAAGTTCATTTGTGTCATTGGATGAACAATTAGGTCATTTTCGTCCACCCTAAGCTTATTCTTGTCCAATTAGGGTTTTTAACCAATCTTATGCATCCAATAAGTTCATTTGTGTCGTTGGATGAACATTTAGGTCATTTTCGTCCTCCCAAGGCTTATTCTTGTCCAATTAGGGTTTCTAACCAATCTTGTGCATCCAATAGGTGTGTTTGTGTCATTGGATGAACATTTAGGTCATTTTCGTCCTCCCTAGGCTTATTCTTGTCCAATTAGGGTTTTTAACCAATCTTGTGCATCCAATAAGTTCATTTGTGTCATTGGATTAACATTTAGGTCATTTTCGTCCTTCCTAGGCTTATTCTTGTCCAATTAGGGTTTCTAACCAATCTTGTGCATCCAATAGGTGTGTTTGTGTCATTGGATGAACATTTAGGTCATTTTCGTCCTCCCTAGTCTTATTCTTGTCCAATTAGGGTTTTTAACCAATCTTGTGCATCTAATAAGTTCATTTGTGTCATTGGATGAACATTTAGGTCATTTTCGTCCTCCCTAGGCTTATTCTTGTCCAATTAGGGTTTTTAACCAATCTTGTGCATCCAATAGGTGTGTTTGTGTCATTGGATGAACATTTAGGTCATTTTCGTCCTCCCTAGGCTTATTCTTGTCAAATTAGGGTTTCTAACTAATTTTTTGCATCCAATAGGTGTATTTGTGTCATTGGATGAACATTTAGGTCATTTTCGTCCTCCCTAGGCTTATTCTTGTCCAATTAGGGTTTATAAGCAATCTTGTGCATCCAATAAGTTCATTTGTGTCATTGGATGAACATTTAGGTCATTTTCGTCCTCCCTAGGCTTATTCTTGTCCAATTAGGGTTTCTAACCAATCTTGTGCATCTAAAAAGTTCATATGTGTCATTGGATGAACATTTAGGTCATTTTCGTCCTCCCTAGGCTTATTCTTGTCCAATTAGGGTTTTTAACCAATCTTGTGCATCCAATAGGTGTGTTTGTGTCATTGGATGAACATTTAGGTCATTTTCGTCCTCCCTAGGCTTATTCTTGTCAAATTAGGGTTTCTAACCAATCTTTTGCATCCAATAGGTGTATTTGTGTCATTGGATGAACATTTAGGTCATTTTCGTCCTCCCTAGGCTTATTCTTGTCCAATTAGGGTTTTTATGCAATCTTGTGCATCCAATAAGTTCATTTGTGTCATTGGATGAACATTTACGTCATTTTCGTCCTCCTAGGCTTATTCTTGTCCAATTAGGGTTTTTAACCAATCTTGTGCATCCAATAGGTGTGTTTGTGTCATTGGATGAACATTTACGTCATTTTCGTCCTCCCTAGGCTTATTCTTGTCCAATTAGGGTTTTTAACCAATCTTGTGCATCCAATAGGTGTGTTTGTGTCATTGGATGAACATTTAGGTCATTTTCGTCCTCCCTAGGCTTATTCTTGTCCAATTAGGGTTTTTCACCAATCTTGTGCATCCAATAGGTGTATTTGTGTCATTGGATGAACATTTAGGTCATTTTCGTCCTCCCTAGGCTTATTCTTGTCCAATTAGGGTTTTTAACCAATCTTGTGCATCCAATAAGTTCATTTTTGTCATTGGATGAACATTTAGGTCATTTTCGTCCTCCCAAGGCTTATTCTTGTCCAATTAGGGTTTCTAACCAACCTTGTGCATCCAATAGGTGTGTTTGTGTCATTGGATGAACATTTAGGTCATTTTCGTCCTCCCTAAGCTTATTCTTGTCCAATTAGGGGTTTTAACCAATCTTCTGCATCCAATAAGTTCATTTGTGTAATTGGATGAACATTTAGGTCATTTTCGTCCTCCCTAGGCTTATTCTTGTCCAATTAGGGTTTTTAACCAATCTTGTGCATCCAATAGGTGTGTTTGTGTCATTGGATGAACATTTAGGTCATTTTCGTCCTCCCTAGGCTTATTCTTGTCCAATTAGGGTTTTTAACCAATCTTGTGCATCCAATAAGTTCAATTGTGTCATTGGATGAACATTTAGGTCATTTTCGTCCTCCCTAGGCTTATTGTTGTCCAATTAGGGTTTTTAACCAATCTTGTGCATCCAATATGTTCATCTGTGTCATTGGATGAACATTTAGGTCATTTTCGTCCTCCCTAGGCTTATTTTTGTCCAATTAGGGTTTCTAAACAATCTTGTGCATCCAATAGGTGTGTTTGTGTCATTGAGTGAACATTTAGGTCATTTTCGTCCTCCCTAGGCTTATTCTTGTCCAATTAGGGTTTTAAGCAATCTTGTGCATCCAATAAGTTCATTTGTGTCATTGGATTAACATTTAGGTCATTTCCGTCCTCCCTAGGCTTATTCTTGTCCAATTAGGGTTTTTAACCAATCATGTGCATCCAATAAGTTCATTTGTGTCGTTGGATGAACAATTAGGTCATTATCGTGCACCCTAGGCTTATTCTTGTCCAATTAGGGTTTTTAATCAATCTTGTGCATCCAATAAGTTCATTTGTGTCATGGGATGAACATTTAGGTCATTTTCGTCCTCCCTAGGATTATTCTTGTCCAATTAGGGTTTCTAACCAATCTTGTGCATCCAATAGGTGTGTTTGTGTCGTTGGATGAACATTTAGGTCATTTTCGTCCTCCCTAGTCTTATTCTTGTCCAATTAGGGTTTTAAGCAATCTTGTGCATCCAATAAGTTCATTTGTGTCATTGGATGAATATTTAGGTCATTTTCATCATCCCTAGGCTTATTCTTGTCCAATTAGGGTTTCTAACCAATCTTGTGAATCCAATAGGTGTGTTTGTGTCATTGGATGAACATTTAGGTCATTTTCGTCCTCCCTAGTCTTATTCTTGTCCAATTAGGGTTTTTAACCAATCTTGTGCATCCAATAAGTTCATTTGTGTCATTGGATGAACATTTAGGTTATTTTCGTCCTCCCTAGACTTATTCTTGTCCAATTAGGGTTTTTAACCAATCATGTGCATCCAATAAGTTCATTTGTGTCATTGGATAAACAATTAGGTCATTTTCATCCACCCTAAGCTTATTCTTGTCCAATTAGGGTTTTTATCCAATCTTATGCAACCAATAAGTTCATTTGTGTCATTGGATGAACATTTAGGTCATTTTCGTCCTCCCTAGGCTTATTCTTGTCCAATTAGGGTTTTTAACCAATCTTGTGCATCCAATAGGTGTGTTTGTGTCATTGGATGAACATTTAGGTTATTTTCGTCCTCCCTAGTCTTATTCTTGTCCAATTAGGGTTTTTAACCAATCTTGTGCATCCAATAAGTTCATTTGTGTCATTGGATGAACATTTAGGTTATTTTCGTCCTCCCTAGACTTATTCTTGTCCAATTAGGGTATTTAACCAATCATGTGCATCCAATAAGTTCATTTGTGTCATTGGATGAACAATTAGGTAATTTTCGTGCACTCTAGGCTTATTCTTGTCCAATTAGGGTTTTTAATCAATCTTGTGCATCCAATAGGTGTGTTTGTGTCATTGGATGAACATTTAGGTCATTTTCGTCCTCCCTAGGCTTATTCTTGTCCAATTAGGGTTTTTAACCAATCATGTGCATCCAATAAGTTCATTTGTGTCATTGGATGAACATTTAGGTCATTTTCGTCCTCCCTAGGCTTATTCTTTTCCAATTAGGGTTTTTAACCAATCTTGTGCATCCAATAAGTTCATTTGTGTCATTGGATGAACATTTAGGTTATTTTCGTCCTCCCTAGGCTTATTCTTGTCCAATTATGGTTTTTAACCAATCTTGTGCATCCAATAAGTTCATTTGTGTCATTGGATTAACATTTAGGTCATTTTCGTCCTCCCTTAGCTTATTCTTGTCCAATTAGGGTTTCTAACCAATCTTGTGCATCCAATAGGTGTGTTTGTGTCATTGGATGAACATTTAGGTCATTTTCGTCCTCCCTAGGCTTATTCTTGTCCAATTAGGGTTTTTAACCAATCTTGTGCATCCAATAAGTTCATTTGTGTCATTGGATTAACATTTAGGTCATTTTCGTCCTTCCTAGGCTTATTCTTGTCCAATTAGTGTTTCTAACCAATCTTGTGCATCCAATAGGTGTGTTTGTGTCATTGGAGGAACATTTAGGTCATTTTCGTCCTCCCTAGGCTTATTCTTGTCCAATTATGGTTTTTAACCAATCTTGTGCATCCAATAAGTTCATTTGTGTCATTGGATGAACATTTAGGTCATTTTCGTCCTCCCTAGGCTTATTCTTGTTCAATTAGGGTTTCTAACCAATCTTGTGCATCCAATAGGTGTGTCTGTGTCATTGGATGAACATTTAGGTCATTTTCGTCCTCCCTAGTCTTATTCTTGTCCAATTAGGGTTTTAAGCAATCTTGTGCATCCAATAAGTTCATTTGTGTCATTGGATGAACATTTAGGTTATTTTCGTCCTCACTAGGCTTAGTTTTGTGCAATTAGGGTTTTTAACCAATCTTGTGCATCCAATAGGTGTGTTTGTGTCATTAGATGAACATTGAGGTCATTTTCATCCCCCCTAGGCTTATTGTTGTCCAATTAGGGTTTTTAACCAATCTTGTGCAACCAATAGGTGTGTTTGTGTCATTGGATGAACATTTAGGTCATTTTCGTCCTCCCCAGTCTTATTCTTGTCCAATTAGGGTTTTAAGCCAATCTTGTGCATCCAATAGGTGTGTTTGTGTCATTTGATGAACATTTAGGTCATTTTCGTCCTCCCAAGGCTTATTCTTATCCAATTAGGGTTTTAAGCAATCTTGTGCATCCAATAAGTTCATTTGTGTCATTGGATTAAGATTTAAGTCATCTTCGTCCTCCCTAGGCTTATTCTTGTCCAGTTAGGGTTTTTAACCAATCTTGTGCATCCAATAGGTGTGTTTGTGTCATTGGATGAACATTTAGGTCATTTTCGTCCTCCCTAGGCTTATTCTTGTCCAATTAGGGTTTTTAACCAATCTTGTGCATCCAATAAGTTCATTTGTGTCATTGGATGAACATTTAGGTCATTTTCGTCCTCCCAAGGCTTATTCTTGTCCAATTAGGGTTCTTAACCAATCTTATGCATCCAATAAGTTCATTTGTGTCATTGGATGAACATTTAGGTCATTTTCGTCCTCCCAAGGCTTATTCTTGTCCAATTAGGGTTTCTAACCAATCTTGTGCATCCAATAAGTTCATTTGTGTCATTGGATGAACATTTAGGTCATTTTCGTCCTCCCTAGGCTTATTCTTGTCCAATTAGGGTTTTTAACCAATCTTGTGCATCCAATAAGTTCATTTGTGTCATTGGATTAACATTTAGGTCATTTTCGTCCTTCCTAGGGTTATTCTTGTCCAATTAGGGTTTCTAACCAATCTTGTGCATCCAATAGGTGTGTTTGTGTCATTGGATGAACATTTAGGTCATTTTCGTCCTCCCTAGGCTTATTCTTGTCCAATTAGGGTTTTTAACCAATCCTGTGCATCCAATAAGTTCATTTGTGTCATTGGGTGAACATTTAGGTCATTTTCGTCCTTCCAAGGCTTATTCTTGTCCAATTAGGGTTTCTAACCAATCTTGTGCATCCAATAGGTGTGTTTAGTCATTTGATGAACATTTAGGTTATTTTCGTCCTCCCTAGGCTTATTCTTGTCCAACTAGGGTTTTTAACCAATCTTGTGCATCCAATAAGTTCATTTGTGTCATTGGATTAACATTTAGGTCATTTTCGTCCTCCCTAGGCTTATTCTTGTCCAATTAGGGTTTCTAACCAATCTTGTGCATCCAATAGGTGTGTTTGTGTGATTGGATGAACATTTAGGTCATTTTCGTCCTCCCTAGGCTTATTCTTGTCCAATTAGGGTTTTTAACCAATCTTGTGCATCCAATAAGTTCATTTGTGTCATTGGATTAACATTTAGGTCATTTTCGTCCTTCCTAGGCTTATACTTGTCCCATTAAGGTTTTTAACCAATCTTGTGCATCCAATAAGTTCATTTGTGTCATTGGATGAACATTTAGGTCATTTTCGTCCTCCCTAGGCTTATTCTTGTCCAATTAGGGTTTTTAACCAATCTTGTGCATCCAATAGGTGTGTTTGTGTCATTGGATGAACATTTAGGTCATTTTCGTCCTCCCTAGTCTTATTCTTGTCCAATTAGGGTTTTAAGCAATCTTGTGCTTCCAATAAGTTCATTTGTGTCATTGGATGAACATTTAGGTCATTTTCGTCCTCCCTAGGCTTATTCTTGTCCAATTAGGGTTTTTAACCAATCTTGTGCATCCAATAGGTGTGTTTGTGTCATTGGATGAACATTTAGGTTATTTTCGTCCTCCCTAGTCTTATTCTTGTCCAATTAGGGTTTTTAACCAATCTTGTGCATCCAATAAGTTAATTTGTGTCATTGGATGAACATTTAGGTTATTTTCGTCCTCCCTAGACTTATTCTTGTCCAATTTGGGTATTTAACCAATCATGTGCATCCAATAAGTTCATTTGTGTCATTGGATGAACAATTAGGTAATTTTCGTGCACTCTAGGCTTATTCTTGTCCAATTAGGGTTTTTAATCAATCTTGTGCATCCAATAGGTGTGTTTGTGTCATTGGATGAACATTTAGGTCATTTTCGTCCTCCCTAGGCTTATTCTTGTCCAATTAGGGTTTTTAACCAATCATGTGCATCCAATAAGTTCATTTGTGTCATTGGATGAACATTTAGGTCATTTTCGTCCTCCCTAGGCTTATTCTTTTCCAATTAGGGTTTTTAACCAATCTTGTGCATCCAATAAGTTCATTTCTGTCATTGGATGAACATTTAGGTCATTTTCGTCCTCCCAAGGCTTATTCTTGTCCAATTAGGGTTTCTAACCAACCTTGTGCATCCAATAGGTGTGTTTGTGTCATTGGATGAACATTTAGGTTATTTTCGTCCTCCCTAGGCTTATTCTTGTCCAATTAGGGTTTTTAACCAATCTTATGCATCCAAGAAGTTCATTTGTGTAATTGGATGAACATTTAGGTCATTTTCGTCCTCCCTAGGCTTATTCTTGTCCAATTAGGGTTTTTAACCAATCTTGTGCATCCAATAAGTTTATTTGTGTCATTGGATTAACATTTAGGTCATTTTCGTCCTTCCTAGGCTTATTCTTGTCCAATTACGGTTTCTAACCAATCTTGTGCATCCAATAGGTGTGTTTGTGTCATTGGATGAACATTTAGGTCATTTTCGTCCTCCCAAGGCTTATTCTTGTCCAATTAGGGTTTTTAACCAATCTTGTGCATCCAATAAGTTCATTTGTGTCATTGGATGAACATTTAGGTTATTTTCGTCCTCCCTAGACTTATTCATGTCCAATTAGGGTTTTTAACCAATCTTGTGCATCCAATAAGTTCATTTGTGTCATTGGATTAACATTTAGGTCATTTTCGTCCTTCCTAGGCTTATTCTTGTCCAATTAGGGTATCTAACCAATCTTGTGCATTCAATAGGTGTGTTTGTGTCATTGGATGAACATTTAGGTCATTTTCGTCCTCCCTAGGCTTATTCTTGTCCAATTAGGGTTTTTAACCAATCTTGTGCATCCAATAAGTTCAATTGTGTCATTGGATGAACATTTAGGTCATTTTCGTCCTCCCTAGGCTTATTGTTGTCCAATTAGGGTTTTTAACCAATCTTGTGCATCCAATATGTTCATCTGTGTCATTGGATGAACATTTAGGTCATTTTCGTCCTCCCTAGGCTTGTTTTTGTCCAATTAGGGTTTCTAAACAATCTTGTGCATCCAATAGGTGTGTTTGTGTCATTGAATGAACATTTAGGTCATTTTCGTCCTCCCTAGGCTTATTCTTGTCCAATTAGGATTTTAAGCAATCTTGTGCATCCAATAAGTTCATTTGTGTCATTGGATTAACATTTAGGTCATTTTCGTCCTCCCTAGGCTTATTCTTGTCCAATTAGGGTTTTTAACCAATCATGTGCATCCAATAAGTTCATTTGTGTCATTGGATGAACAATTAGGTCATTTTCGTGCACCCTAGGCTTATTATTGTCCAATTAGGGTTTTTAATCAATCTTGTGCATCCAATAAGTTCATTTGTGTCATGGGATGAACATTTAGGTCATTTTGGTCCTTCCTAGGATTATTCTTGTCCAATTAGGGCTTCTAACCAATCTTGTGCATCCAATAGGTGTGTTTGTGTCGTTGGATGAACATTTAGGTCATTTTCGTCCTCCCTAGTCTTATTCTTGTCCAATTAGGGTTTTAAGCAATCTTGTGCATCCAATAAGTTCATTTGTGTCATTGGATGAATATTTAGGTCATTTTCATCATCCCTAGGCTTATTCTTGTCCAATTAGGGTTTCTAACCAATCTTGTGAATCCAATAGGTGTGTTTGTGTCGTTGGATGAACATTTAGGTCTTTTTCGTCCTCCCTAGTCTTATTCTTGTCCAATTAGGGTTTTTAACCAATCTTGTGCATCCAATAAGTTCATTTGTGTCATTGGATGAACATTTAGATTATTTTCGTCCTCCCTAGACTTATTCTGGTCCAATTAGGGTTTTTAACCAATCATGTGCATCCAATAAGTTCATTTGTGTCATTGGATAAACAATTAGGTCATTTTCATCCACCCTAAGCTTATTCTTGTCCAATTAGGGTTTTTATCCAATATTATGCATCCAATAAGTTCATTTGTGTCATTGGATGAACATTTAGGTCATTTTCGTCCTCCCTAGGCTTATTCTTGTCCAATTAGCGTTTTTAACCAATCTTGTGCATCCAATAGGTGTGTTTGTGTCATTGGATGAACATTTAGGTCATTTTCGTCCTCCCTAGGCTTATTCTTGTCCAATTAGGGTTTTTAACCGATCTTGTGCATCCAATAAGTTCATTTGTGTCATTAGATTAACATTGAGGTCATTTTCGTCCTTCCTAGGCTTATTCTTGTCCCATTAGGGTTTCTAACCAATCTTGTGCATTCAATAGGTGTGTTTGTGTCATTGGATGAACATTTAGGTCATTTTCGTCCTCCTTAGGCTTATTCTTGTCCAATTAGGGTTTTTAAGCAATCTTGTGCATCCAATAAGTTCATTTGTGTCATTGGATTAACATTTAGGTCATTTTCGTCCTTCCTAGGCTTATTCTTGTCCAATTAGGGTTTCTAACTAATCTTGTGCATCCAATAGGTGTGTTTGTGTCATTGGATGAACATTTAGGTCATTTTCGTCCTCCATAGGCTTATTCATGTCCAATTATGGTTTTTAACTAATCTTGTGCATCCAATAGGTGTGTTTGTGTCATTGGTTGAACATTTAGGTCATTTTCGTCCTCCCTAGGCTTATTCTTGTCCAATTAGGATTTTTAACCAATCTTGTGCATCCAATAAGTTCATTTGTGTCATTGGATGAATATTTAGGTCATTTTCGTCCTCCCTAGGCTTATTCTTGTCCAATTAGGGTTTCTAACCAATCTTGTGAATCCAATAGGTGTGTTTGTGTCATTGGATGAACATTTAGGTCATTTTAGTCCTCCCTAGTCTTATTCTTGTCCAATTAGGGTTTTTAGCCAATCTTGTGCATCCAATAAGTTCATTTGTGTCATTGGATTAACATTTAGGTCATTTTCGTTCTTCCTAGGCTTATTCTTGTCCAATTAGGGTTTCTAACCAATCTTGTGCATCCAATAGGTGTGTTTGTGTCATTGGATGAACATTTAGGTTATTTTCGTCCTCCCTAGGCTTATTCTTGTCCAATTAGGGTTTTTAACCATTCTTGTGCATCCAATAAGTTCATTTGTGTCATTGGATTAACATTTAGGTCATTTTCGTCCTTCCTAGGCTTATTCTTGTCCAATTAGGGTTTCTAACCAATCTTGTGCATCCAATAGGTGTGTTTGTGTCATTGGATGAACATTTAGGTCATTTTCGTCCTCCCTAGGCTTATTCTTGTCCAATTAGGGTTTTTAACCAATCTTGTGCATCCAATAATTTCATTTGTGTCATTGGATGAACATTTAGGTTATTTTCGTCCTCCCTAGACTTATTCATGTCCAATTAGGGTTTTTAACCAATCTTGTGCATCCAATAAGTTCATTTGTGTCATTGGATTAACATTTAGGTCATTTTCGTCCTCCCTAGGCTTATTCTTGTCCAATTAGAGTTTTTAACCAATCATGTGCATCCAATAAGTTCATTTGTGTCATTGGATGAACAATTAGGTCATTTTCGTGCACCCTAGGCTTATTCTTGTCCAATTTGGGTTTTTAATCAATCTTGTGCATCCAATAGGTGTGTTTGTGTCATTGGATGAACATTTAGGTCATTTTCGTCCTCCCTAAGCTTATTCTTGTCCAATTAGGGTTTTTAACCAATCTTGTGCATCCAATAAGTTTATTTGTGTCATTGGATTAACATTTAGGTCATTTTCGTCCTTCCTAGGCTTATTCTTGTCCAATTAGGGTTTCTAACCAATCTTGTGCATCCAATAGGTGTGTTTGTGTCATTGGATGAACATTTAGGTCATTTTCGTCCTCCCAAGGCTTATTCTTGTCCAATTAGGGGTTTTAACCAATCTTGTGCATCCAATAAGTTCATTTGTGTCATTGGATGAACATTTAGGTTATTTTCGTCCTCCCTAGACTTATTCATGTCCAATTAGGGTTTTTAACCAATCTTGTGCATCCAATAAGTTCATTTGTGTCATTGGATTAACATTTAGGTCATTTTCGTCCTTCCTAGGCTTATTCTTGTCCAATTAGGGTTTCTAACCAACCTTGTGCATCCAATAGGTGTGTTTGTGTCATTGGATGAACATTTAGGTCATTTTCGTCCTCCCTAGTCTTATTCTTGTCCAATTAGGGTTTTAAGCAATCTTGTGCATCCAATAAGTTCATTTGTGTCTTTGGATTAACATTTAGGTCATTTTCGTCCTCCCTAGGCTTATTCTTGTCCAATTAGGGTTTTTAACCAATCATGTGCATCCAATAAGTTCATTTGTGTCATTGGATGAACATTTAGGTCATTTTCGTCCTCCCTAGGCTTATTCTTGTCCAATTAGGGTTTTTAACCAATCTTGTGCATCCAATAAGTTCATTTCTGTCATTGGATGAACATTTAGGTCATTTTCGTCCTCCCAAGGCTTATTCTTGTCCAATTAGGGTTTCTAACCAACCTTGTGCATCCAATAGGTGTGTTTGTGTCATTGGATGAACATTTAGGTCATTTTCGTCCTCCCTAAGCTTATTCTTGTCCAATTAGGGTTTTTAACCAATCTTATGCATCCAATAAGTTCATTTGTGTAATTGGATGAACATTTAGGTCATTTTCGTCCTCCCTAGGCTTATTCTTGTCCAATTAGGGTTTTTAACCAATCTTGTGCATCCAATAGGTGTGTTTGTGTCATTGGATGAACATTTAGGTCATTTTCGTCCTCCCTAGGCTTATTCTGTTCAAATTAGGGTTTCTAACCAATCTTTTGCATCCAATAGGTGTATTTGTGTCATTGGATGAACAATTAGGTCATTTTCGTGCTCCCTAGGCTTATTCTTGTCCAATTAGGGTTTTTAAGCAATCTTGTGCATCCAATAAGTTCATTTGTGTCATTGGATGAACATTTAGGTCATTTTCGTCCTCCCTAGGCTTATTCTTGTCCAATTAGGGTTTTTAACCAATCTTGTGCATCCAATAGGTGTGTTTGTGTCATTGGATGAACATTTAGGTCATTTTCGTCCTCCCTAGGCTTATTCTTGTCCAATTAGGGTTTTTAACCAATCTTGTGCATCCAATAAGTTCATTTGTGTCATTGGATAAACATTTAGGTCATTTTCTTCCACCCTAGGCTTATTCTTGTCCAATTTGGGTTTTTAACCAATCTTGTGCATCCAATAAGTTCATTTGTGTCATTGGATGAACATTTAGGTCATTTTCGTCCTCCCAAGGCTTATTGTTGTCCAATTAGGGTTTTTAACCAATCTTGTGCATCCAATAAGTTCATTTGTGTCATTGGATGAACATTTAGGTCATTTTCGTCCTCCCTAGGCTTATTCTTGTTCAATTAGGGTTTTTAACCAATCTTGTGCATCAAATAAGTTCATTTGTGTCATTGGACGAACATTTAGGTCATTTTCGTCCTCCCTAGGCTTATTCTTGTCCAATTAGGGTTTTTAACCAATCTTGTGCATCCAATAAGTTCATTTGTGTCATTGGATGAACATTTAGGTCATTTTCGTCCTCCCTAGGCTTATTCTTGTCCAATTAGCGTTTTTAACCAATCTTGTGCATCCAATAAGTTCATTTGTGTCATTTGATGAACATTTAGGTCATTTTCGTCCTCCCTAGGCTTATTCTTGTCCAATTAATGTTTTTATGCAATCTTGTGCATCCAATAGGTGTGTTTGTGTCATTGGACGAACATTTAGGTCATTTTCGTCCTCCCTAGGCTTATTCTTGTCCAATTAGGGTTTTTAACCAATCTTGTGCATCCAATAAGTTCATTTGTGTCATTGGATGAACATTTAGGTCATTTTCGTCCTCCCTAGGCTTATTCTTGTCCAATTATGGTTTTTATGCAATCTTGTGCATCCAATAGGTGTGTTTGTGTCATTGGACGAACATTTAGGTCATTTTCGTCCTCCGTAGGCTTATTCTTGTCCAATTAGGGTTTTTAACCAATCTTGTGCATCCAATAAGTTCATTTGTGTCATTGGATGAACATTTAGGTCATTTTCGTCCTCCCTAGGCTTATTCTTGTCCAATTAGGGTTTTTAACCAATCTTGTGCATCCAATAAGTTCATTTGTGTCATTGGATGAACATTTAGGTCATTTTCGTCCTCCCTAGGCTTATTCTTGTCCAATTGGGGGTTTTTATGCAATCTTGTGCATCCAATAGGTGTGTTTGTGTCATTGGACGAACATTTAGGTCATTTTCGTCCTCCATAGGCTTATTCTTGTCCAATTAGGGTTTTTATGCAATCCTGTGCATCCAATAGGTGTGTTTGTGTCATTGGACGAACATTTAGGTCATTTTCGTCCTCCCTAGGCTTATTCTTGTCCAATTAGGGTTTTTAACAAATCTTGTGCATCCAATAAGTTCATTTGTGTCATTGGATGAACATTTAGGTCATTTTCGTCCTCCCTAGGCTTATTCTTGTCCAATTAGGGTTTTTAACCAATCTTGTGCATCCAATAAGTTCATTTGTGTCATTGGATGAACATTTAGGTCATTTTCGTCCTCCCTAGGCTTATTCTTGTCCAATTAGGGTTTTTAACCAATCTTGTGCATCCAATAAGTTCATTTGTGTCATTGGATGAACATTTAGGTCATTTTCGTCCTCCCTATGCTTATTCTTGTCCAATTAGGGTTTTTAACCAACCTTGTGCATCCAATTAGTTCATTTGTGTCATTAGAGGAACATTTAGGTTATTTTCGTCCTCCCTAGTCTTATTCTTGTCCAATTAGGGTTTTTATGCAATCTTGTGCATCCAATAGGTGTGTTTGTGTCATTGGAGGAACATTTAGGTCATTTTCGTCCTCCCTAGGCTTATTCTTGTCCGATTAGGGTTTTTAACCAATCTTGTGCATTCAATAAGTTCATTTGTGTCATTGGATGAACATTTAGGTCATTTTCGTCCTCCCTAGGCTTATTCTTGTCCAATTAGGGTTTTTAACCAATCATGTGCATCCAATAAGTTCATTTGTGTCATTGGATGAACATTTAGGTCATTTTCGTCCTCCCTAGGCTTATTCTTGTCCAATTAGGGTTTTTAACCAATCTTGTGCATTCAATAAGTTCATTTGTGTCATTGGATGAACATTTAGGTCATTTTCGTCCTCCCTAGGCTTATTCTTGTCCAATTAGGGTTTTTAACCAATCTTGTGCATCCAATAAGTTCATTTGTGTCATTGGATGAACATTTAGGTCATTTTCGTCCTCCCTAGGCTTATTCTTGTGCAATTAGGGTTTTCAACCAATCTTGTGCATCCAATAAGTTCATTTGTGTCATTGGATGAACATTTAGGTCATTTTCGTCCTCCCTAGGCTTATTCTTGTCCAATTAGGGTTTTTAACCAATCTTGTGCATCCAATAAGTTCATTTCTGTCATTGGATGAACATTTAGGTTATTTTCGTCCTCCCTACGCTTATTCTTGTCCAATTAGGGTTTTTAACCAATCTTGTGCATCCAATAAGTTCATTTGTGTCATTGGATGAACATTTAGGTCATTTTCGTCCTCCCTAGGCTTATTCTTGTCCAATTAGGGTTTTCAACCAATCTTGTGCATCCAATAAGATCATTTGTGTCATTGGATGAACATTTAGGTCATTTTCGTCCTCCCTAGGCTTACTCTTGTCCATTTTGGATTTTTAACCAATCTTGTGCATCCAATAACTTCATTTGTGTCATTGGATGAACATTTAGGTCATTTTCGTCCTCCTTAGTCTTATTCTTGTCCAATTAGGGTTTTTATGCAATCTTGTGCATCCAATAGGCGTGTTTGTGTCATTGGAGGAACATTTAGGTCATTTTCGTCCTCCCTAGGCTTGTTCTTGTCCAATTAGGGTTTTTAACCAACCTTGTGCATCCAATAAGTTCATTTGTGTCATTGGTTGAACATTTAGGTCATTTTCGTCCTCCCTAGGCTTATTCTTGTCCAATTAGGGTTTTTAACCAACCTTGGGCATCCAATAAGTTCATTTGTGTCATTGGTGGAACATTTAGGTCATTTACGTCCCCCCCTAGTCTTATTCTTGTTCAATTAGGGATTTTATGCAATCTTGTGCATCCAATAGGTGTGTTTGTGTCATTGGACGAACATTTAGGTCCTTTTCGTCCTCCCTAGGCTTATTTTTGTCCAATTATGGTTTTTAACCAATCTTGTGCATCCAATAAGTTCATTTGTGTCATTGGATGAACATTTAGGTCATTTTCGTCCTCCCTAGGCTTATTCTTGTCCAATTAGGGTTTTTAACCAATCTTGTGCATCCAATAAGTTCATTTGTGTCATTGGATGAACATTTAGGTCATTTTCGTCCTCCCTAGGCTTATTCTTGTCCAATTAGGGTTTTTAACCAATCTTGTGCATCCAATAAGTTCATTTGTGTCATTGGATGAACATTTAGGTCATTTTCGTCCTCCCTAGGCTTATTCTTGTCCAATTAGGGTTTTTAACCAATCTTGTGCATCCAATAAGTTCATTTGTGTCATTGGATGAACATTTAGGTCATTTTCGTCCGCCCAAGGCTTATTCTTGTCCAATTAGGGTTTTTAACCAATCTTGTGCATCCAATGAGTTCATTTGTGTCATTGGATAAACATTTAGGTCATTTTCGTCCACCCTAGGCTTATTGTTGTCCAATTAGGGTTTTTAAGCAATCTTGTGCATCCAATAAGTTCATTTGTGTCATTGGATGAACATTTAGGTCATTTTCGTCCTCCCTAGGCTTATTCTTGTCCAATTAGGGTTTTTAACCAATCTTGTGCATCCAATAAGTTCATTTGTGTCATTGGATGAACATTTAGGTCATTTTCGTCCTTCTTAGGCTTATTCTTGTCCAATTAGGGTTTTTAACCAATCTTGTGCATCCAATAGGTGTATTTGTGTCATTGGATGAACATTTAGGTCATTTTCGTCCTCCCTAGGCTTATTCTTGTCCAATTAGGGTTTCTTACCAATCTTGTGCATCCAATAGGTGTATTTGTGTCATTGGATGAACATTTAGGTCATTTTCGTCCTCCCGAGTCTTATTCTTGTCCAATTAGGGTTTTTAAGCAATCTTGTGCATCCAATAAGTTCATTTGTGTCATTGGATGAACATTTAGGTCATTTTCGTCCTCCCTAGGCTTATTCTTGTCCAATTAGGGTTTTTAACCAATCTTGTGCATCCAATAGGTGTGTTTGTGTCATTGGATGAACATTTAGGTCAGTTTCGTCCTCCCTAGGCTTATTCTTGTCCAATTAGGGTTTTTAAGAAATCTTGTGCATCCAATAAGTTCATTTGTGTCATTGGATGAACATTTAGGTCATTTTCGTCCTCCCTAGGCATATTGTTGTCCAATTAGGGTTTTTAACCAATCTTGTGCATCCAATAGGTGTATTTGTGTCATTGGATGAACATTTAGGTCATTTTCGTCCTCCCTAGGCTTATTCTTGTCCATTTAGGATTTTTAACCAATCTTGTGCATCCAATAAGTTTATTTGTGTCATTGGATGAACATTTAGGTCATTTTCGTCCTCCCTAGGCTTATTCTTGTCCAATTAGGGTTTTTAACCAATCTTGTGCATCCAATAAGTTCATTTGTGTCATTGGATGAACATTTAGGTCATTTTCGTCCTCCCTAGGCTTATTCTTGTCCAATTAGGGTTTTTAAGCAATCTTGTGCATCCAATAAGTTCATTTGTGTCATTGGATGAACATTTAGGTCATTTTTGTCCTTCCTAGGCTTATTCTTGTCCAATTATGGTTTTTAACCAATCTTGTGCATCCAATAATTTCATTTGTGTCATTGGATGAACATTTAGGTCATTTTCGTCCTCCCTAGGCTTATTCTTGTCCAATTAGGGTTTTTAACCAATCTTGTGCATCAAATAGGTGTGTTTGTGTCATTGGATGAACATTTAGGTCATTTTCGTCCTCCCTAGGCTTATTCTTGTCCAATTAGGGTTTTTAACCAATCTTATGCATCCAATAAGTTCATTTGTGTCATTGGATGAACATTTAGGTCATTTTCGTCCTCCCTAGGCTTATTCTTGTCCAATTAGGGTTTTTAATAAATCTTGTGCATCCAATAGGTGTGTTTGTGTCATTGGATGAACTTTTAGGTCATTTTCGTCCTCCCTAGGCTTATTCTTGTCCAATTAGGGTTTTTAACCAATCTTGTGCATCCAATAAGTTCAATTGTGTCATTGGATGAACATTTAGGTCATTTTCGTCCTCCCAAGGCTTATTGTTGTCCAATTAGGGTTTTTAACCAATCTTGTGCATCCAATATGTTCATCTGTGTCATTGGATGAACATTTAGGTCATTTTTGTCCTCCCTAGGCTTATTTTTGTCCAATTAGGGTTTCTAAACAATCTTGTGCATCCAATAGGTGTGTTTGTGTCATTGAATGAACATTTAGGTCATTTTCGTCCTCCCTAGGCTTATTCTTGTCCAATTAGGGTTTTTAACCAATCATGTGCATCCAATGAGTTCATTTGTGTCATTGGATGAACAATTAGGACATTTTCGTGCACCCTAGGCTTATTCTTGTCCAATTAGGGTTTTTAATCAATCTTGTGCATCCAATAAGTTCATTTGTGTCATTGGATTAACATTTAGGTCATTTTCGTCCTTCCTAGGCTTATTCTTGTCCAATTAGGGTTTTAAGCAATCTTGTGCATCCAATAAGTTCATTTGTGTCATTGGATAAACAATTAGGTTATTTTCATCCACCCTAAGCTTATTCTTGTCCAATTAGGGTTTTTAACCAATCATGTTCATCCAATAAGTTAATTTGTGTCATTGGATAAACAATTAGGTCATTTTCATCCACCCTAAGCTTATTCTTGTCCAATTAGGGTTTTTGACCAATCTTATGCATCCAATAAGTTCATTTGTGTCATTGGATGAACATTTTGGTCATTTTCGTCCTCCCTAGGCTTATTCTTGTCCAATAAGGGTTTTTAACCAATCTTGTGCATCCAATAGGTGTGTTTGTGTCATTGGATGAACATTTAGGTCATTTTCGTCCTCCCTAGGCTTATTCTTGTCCAATTGGGGTTTTTAACCGATCTTGTGCATCCAATAAGTTCATTTGTGTCATTGGATTAACATTTAGGTCATTTTCGTCCTTCCTAGGCTTATTCTTGTCCAATTAGGGTTTCTAACCAATCTTGTGCATTCAATAGGTGTGTTTGTGTCATTGGATGAACATTTAGGTCATTTTCGTCCTCCCTAGGCTTATTCTTGTCCAATTAGGGTTTTTAACCAATCTTGTGCATCCAATAAGTTCATTTGTGTCATTGGATTAACATTTAGGTCATTTTCGTCCTCCCTAGGCTTATTCTTGTCCAATTAGGGTTTTTAACCAATCATGTACATCCAATAAGTTCATTTGTGTCATTGGATGAACATTTAGGTCATTTTCGTCCTCCCTAGGCTTATTCTTGTCCAATTAGGGTTTTTAACCAATCTTGTGCCTCAAATAAGTTCATTTCTGTCATTGGATGAACATTTAGGTCATTTTCGTCCTCCCAAGGCTTATTCTTGTCCAATTAGGGTTTCTAACCAACCTTGTGCATCCAATAGGTGTGTTTGTGTCATTGGATGAACATTTAGGTCATTTTCGTCCTCCCTAAGCTTATTCTTGTCCAATTAGGGTTTTTAACCAATCTTGTGCATCCAATAGGTGTGTTTGTGTCATTGGATGAACATTTAGGTCATTTTCGTCCTCCCTAGGCTTATTCTTTTCCAATTAGGGTTTTTAACCAATCTTGTGCATCCAATAAGTTCATTTGTGTCATTGGATGAAAAGTTAGGTCATTTTCGTCCTCCCTAGGCTTATTCTTGTCAAATTAGGGTTTCTAACCAATCGTGTGCATCCAATAGGTGTGTTTGGGTCATTGGATGAACATTTAGGTCATTTTCGTCCTCCCTATGCTTATTCTTGTCCAATTAGGGTTTTTAACCAATCTTGTGCATCCAATAGGTGTGTTTGTGTCATTGGATGAACATTTAGGTCATTTTCGTCCTCCCTAGGCTTATTCTTGTCCAATTAGGGTTTTTAACCAATCTTGTGCATCCAATAAGTTCATTTGTGTCATTGGATTAACATTTAGGTCATTTTCGTCCTCGGTAGGCTTATTCTTGTCCAATTAGGGTTTTTAACCAATCTTGTGCATCCAATAGGTGTGTTTGTGTCATTGGATGAACATTTAGGTCATTTTCGTCCTCCCTAGGCTTATTCTTGTCCAATTAGGGTTTTTAACCAATCTTGTGCATCCAATAAGTTCATTTGTGTCATTGGATTAACATTTAGGTCATTTTCGTCCTCTGTAGGCTTATTCTTGTCCAATTAGGGTTTTTAACCAATCTTGTGCATCCAATAAGTTCATTTGTGTCATTGGATGAACATTTAGGTCATTTTCGTCCTCCCTAGGCTTATTCTTGTCCAATTAGGGTTTTTAATCAATCTTGTGCATCCAATAAGTTCTTTTGTGTCATTGGATGAACATTTAGGTCATTTTCGTCCTCCCTATGCTTATTCTTATCCAATTAGGGTTTTTAACCAATTTTGTGCATCCAATAGGTGTGTTTGTGTCATTGGATGAACATTTAGGTCATTTTCGTCCTCCCTAGGCTTATTCTTGTCCAATTAGGGTTTTTAACCAATCTTGTGCATCCAATAAGTTCATTTATGTCATTAGGTGAACACTTAGGTCATTTTCGTCCTCCCTAGGCTTATTCTTGTCCAATTAGGGTTTCTAAACAATCTTGTGCATCCAATAGGTGTGTTTAGTCATTTGATGAACATTTAGGTTATTTTCGTCCTCTCTAGGCTTATTCTTGTCCAATTAGGGTTTTTAACCAATCTTGTGCAACCAATAAGTTCATTTGTGTCATTGGATTAACATTTAGGTCATTTTCGTCCTCCCTAGGCTTATTCTTGTCCAATTAGGGTTTTTAACCAATCTTGTGCATCCAATAGGTGTGTTTGTGTCATTGGATGAACATTTTGGTCATTTTCGTCCTCCCTAGGCTTATTCTTGTCCAATTAGGGTTTTTAACTAATCTTGTGCATCCAATAGGTGTGTTTGTGTCATTGGATGAACGTTTAGGTCATTTTCGTCCTCCCTAGGTTTATTCTTGTCCAATTAGGGTTTTTAACCGATCTTGTACTACCAATAGGTGTGTTTGTGTCGTTGGATGAACATTTAGGTCATTTTCGTCCTCCCTAGGCTTATTCTTGTCCAATTAAGGTTTCTAACCAATCTTGTGCATTCAATAGGTATGTTTGTGTCATTGGATGAACATTTAGGTCATTTTCGTCCTCCTTATGCTTATTCTTGTCCAATTAGGGTTTTTAACCAATCTTGTGCATCCAATAGGTGTGTTTGTGTCGTTGGATGAACATTTAGGTCATTTTCGTCCTCCCTAGGCTTATTCTTGTCGAATTAAGGATTCTAAACAATCTTGTGCATCCAATAGGTGTGTTTGTGTCATTGGATGAACATTTAGGTCATTTTCGTCCTCCCTAGGCTTATTCTTGTCCAATTAGGGTTTTTAACCAATCTTGTGCATCCAATAAGTTCATTTGTGTCATTGGATTAACATTTAGGTCATTTTCGTCCTCCCTAGGCTTATTCTTGTCCAATTAGGGTTTTTAACCAATCTTGTACATCCAATAGGTGTGTTTGTGTCATTGGATGATCAATTAGGTCATTTTCGTCCTCCATAGGCTTATTCTTGTCCAATAAGGGTTTTTAACCAATCTTCTGCATCCAATAAGTTGAGTTGTGTCATTGGATTAACATTTAGGTCATTTTCGTCCTCCCTAGGCTTATTCTTGTCCAATTAGGGTTTTTAACCAATCTTGTGCATCCAATAAGTTCATTTGTGTCATTGGATTTACATTTAGGTCATTTTCGTCCTCCCTAGGCATATTCTTGTCCAATTAGGGTTTTTAACCAATCTTGTGCATCCAATAGGTGTGTTTGTGTCATTGGATGATCAATTAGGTCATTTTCGTCCTCCCTAGGCTTATTCTTGTCCAATTAGGGTATTTAACCAATCTTGTACATCTAATAAGTTCATTTGTGTCATTGGATTAACATTTATGTCATTTTCGTCCTCCCTAGGCATATTCTTGTTCAATTAGGGATTTTAACCAATCTTGTGCATCCAATAGGTGTGTTTGTGTCATTGGATGATCAATTAGGTCTTTTTCGTCCTCCCTAGGCATATTCTTGTCCAATTAGGGTTTTCGACCAATCTTGTGCATCCAATAGGTGTGTTTGTGTCATTGGATGATCAATTAGGTTATTTTCGTCCTCCCTAGGCTTATTCTTGTCCAATTAGGGTTTTAACTAATCTTGTGCATCCAATAAGTTCATTTGTGTCATTCGAAGATCAATTAGGTCATTTTCGTCCTCCCTAGGCATATTCTTGTCCAATTAGGGTTTTTAACCAATCTTGTGCATCCAATAGGTGTGTTTGTGTCATTGGATGATCAATTAGGTCATTTTCGTCCTCCCTAGGCTTATTCTTGTCCAATTAGGGTTTTTAACCAATCTTGTGCATCCAATAGGTGTGTTTGTGTCATTGGATGATCAATTAGGTCATTTTCGTCCTCCCTAGCATTATTCTTATCCAATTAGGGTTTTTAACCAATCTTGTGCATCCAATAAGTTGAGTTGTGTCATTGGATTAACATTTAGGTCATTTTCGTTCTCCCTACGCTTATTCTTGGCCAATTAGAGTTTTTAACCAATCTTGTGCATCCAATAGGTGTGTTTGTGTCATTGGATGATCAATTAGGTCATTTTCGTCGTCCCTAGGCTTATTCTTGTCCAATTAGGGTTTTTAACCAATGTTGTGCATCCGATAAGTTTGTTTGTGTCATTGAATTAATATTTAGGCCATTTTCGTCCTCCTTAGGCATATTCTTGTCCAATTAGGGTTTTTAACCAATCTTGTGCATCCAATAACTTTGTTTGTGTCATTGAATTAATATTTAGGTCATTTTCGTCCTCCCTAGGCATATTCTTGTCCAATTAGGGTTTTTAACCAATCTTGTGCATCCAAAAGGTGTATTTGTGTCATTGGATGATCAATTAGGTCATTTTCGTCCTCCCTAGGCTTATTCTTGTCCAATTAGGGTTTTTAACCAATCTTGTGCATCCAATAGGTGTGTTTGTGTCATTGGATGATCAATTAGGTCATTTTCGTCCTCCCTAGGCTTATTCTTGCCCAATTAGGGTTTTTAACCAATCTTGTGCATCCAATAGGTGTGTTTGTGTCATTGGATGAACATTTAGGTCATTTTCGTCCTCCCTAGGCTTATTCTTGTCCAATTAGGGTTTTTAACCAATCTTGTGCATCCAATAAGTTCATTTGTGTCATTGGATTAACATTTAGGTCATTTTCGTCCTTCCTAGGCTTATTGTTGTCCAATTAGGGTTTCTAACCAATCTTGTGCATCCAATAGGTGTGTTTGTGTCATTGGATGAACATTTAGGTCATTTTCGTCCTCCCTAGGCTTATTCTTGTCCAATTAGGGTTTTTAACCAATCTTGTGCATCCAATAAGTTCATTTGTGTCATTGGATTAACATTTAGGTCATTTTCGTCCTTCCTAGGCTTATTCTTGAACAATTAGGGTTTCTTACCAATCTTGTGCATCCAATAGGTGTGTTTGTGTCATTGGATGAACATTTAGGTCATTTTGGTCCTCCCTAGGCTTACTCTTGTCCAATTAGGGTTTTTAACCAATCTTGTGCATCCAATAAGTTCATTTGTGTCATTGGATTAACATTTAGGTCATTTTCGTCCTTCCTAGGCTTATTCTTGTCCAATTAGGGTTTCTAACCAATCTTGTGCATCCAATAGGTGTGTTTGTGTCATTGGATGAACATTTTGGTCGTTTTCGTCCTCCCTAGTCTTATTCTTGTCCAATTAGGGTTTTAAGCAATCTTGTGCGTCCAATAAGTTCATTTGTGTCATTGAATGAACATTTAGGTCATTTTCGTCCTTCCTAGGCTTATTCTTGTCCAATTAGGGTTTCTAACCAATCTTATGCATCTAATAGGTGTGTTTGTGTCATTGGATGAACATTTAGGTCATTTTCGTCCTCCCTAGGCTTATTCTTGTCCAATTAGGGTTTTTAACCAATCTTGTGCATCCAATAAGTTCATTTGTGTCATTGGATTAACATTTAGGTCATTTTCGTCCTTCCTAGGCTTATTCTTGTCCAATTAGGGTTTCTAACCAATCTTGTGCATCCAATAGGTGTGTTTGTGTCATTGGATGAACATTTAGGTCATTTTCGTCCTCCCTAGGCTTATTCTTGTCCAATTGGGGTTTTTAACTAATCTTGTGCATCCAATAAGTTCATTTGTGTCATTGGATTAACATTTAGGTCATTTTCGTCCTTCCTAGGCTTATTCTTGTCCAATTAGTGTTTCTAACCAATCTTGTGCATCCAATAGGTGTGTTTGTGTCATTGGATGAACATTTAGGTCATTTTCGTCCTCCCTAGGCTTATTCTTGTCCAATTAGGGTTTTTAACCAATCTTGTGCATCCAATAAGTTCATTTGTGTCATTGGATTAACATTTAGGTCATTTTCGTCCTTCCTAGGCTTATTCTTGTCCAATTAGGGTTTCTAACCAATCTTGTGCATCCAATAGGTGTGTTTAGTCATTTGATGAACATTTAGGTCATTTTCGTCCTCCCTAGGCTTATTCTTGTCCAATTAGGGTTTTTAACCAATCTTGTGCATCCAATAAGTTCATTTGTGTCATTGGATGAACATTTAGGTCATTTTCGTCCTCCCTAGGCTTATTCTTGTCCAATTAGGGTTTGTAACCAATCTTGTGCATCCAATAGGTGTATTTGTGTCATTGGATGAACATTTAGGTCATTTTCGTCCTCCCTAGGCTTATTCTTGTCCAATTAGGGTTTTTAACCAATCTTGTGCATCCAATAAGTTCATTTCTGTCATTGGATGAACATTTAGGTCATTTTCGTCCTCCCAAGGCATATTCTTGTCCAATTAGGGATTCTAACCAATCTTGTGCATCCAATAGGTGTGTTTGTGTCATTGGATGAACATTTAGGTCATTTTTGTCCTCCCTAGGCTTATTCTTGTCCAATTAGGGTTTTTAACCAATCTTGTGCATCCAATAAGTTCATTTGTGTCATTGGATGAACATTTAGGTCATTTTCGTCCTCCCTAGGCTTATTCTTGTCCAATTAGGGTTTTTAACCAATCTTGTGCATCCAATAAGTTCATTTGTGTCATTGGATGAACATTTAGGTTATTTTCGTCCTCCCTAGGCTTATTCTTGTCCAATTATGGTTTTTAACCAATCTTGTGCATCCAATAAGTTCATTTGTGTCATTGGATTAACATTTAGGTCATTTTCGTCCTTCCTAGGCTTATTCTTGTCCAATTAGGGTTTCTAACCAATCTTGTGCATCCAATAGGTGTGTTTGTGTCGTTGGATGAACATTTAGGTCATTTTCGTCCTCCCAAGGCTTATTCTTGTCCAATTAGGGTTTTTAACCAATCTTGTGCATCCAATAAGTTCATTTGTGTCATTGGATGAACATTTAGGTTATTTTCGTCCTCCCTAGACTTATTCATGTCCAATTAGGATTTTTAACCAATCTTGTGCATCCAATAAGTTCATTTGTGTCATTGGATTAACATTTAGGTCATTTTCGTCCTCCCTAGGCTTATTCTTGTCCAATTAGGGTTTCTAAACAATCTTGTGCATCCAATAGGTGTGTTTGTGTCATTGGATGAACATTTAGGTCATTTTCGTCCTCCCTAGGCTTATTCTTGTCCAATTAGGGTTTTTAACCGATCTTGTGCATCCAATAAGTTCATTTGTGTCATTGGATTAACATTTAGGTCATTTTCGTCCTTCCTAGGCGTATTCTTGTCCAATTAGGGTTTCTAACCAATCTTGTGCATTCAATAGGTGTGTTTGTGTCATTGGATGAACATTTAGGTCATTTTCGTCCTCCCTAGGCTTATTCTTGTCCAATTAGGGTTTTTAACCAATCTTGTGCATCCAATAAGTTCATTTGTGTCATTGGATTAACATTTAGGTCATTTTCGTCCTCCCTAGTCTTATTCTTGTCCAATTAGGGTTTTAAGCAATCTTGTGCATCCAATAAGTTCATTTGTGTCATTGGATTAATATTTAGGTCATTTTCGTCCTCCCTAGGCTTATTCTTGTCCAATTAGGGTTTCTAAACAATCTTGTGTATCCAATAGGTGTGTTTGTGTCATTGGATGAACATTTAGGTCATTTTCGTCCTCCCTAGGCTTATTCTTGTCCAATTAGGGTTTTTAACCAATCTTGTGCATCCAATAAGTTCATTTGTGTCATTGGATTAACATTTAAGTCATTTTCGTCCTCCCTAGGCTTATTCTTGTCCAATTAGGGTTTCTAAACAATCTTGTGCATCCAATAGGTGTGTTTGTGTCATTGGATGAACATTTAGGTCATTTTCGTCCTCCCTAGGCTTATTCTTGTCCAATTAGGGTTTCTAACCAATCTTGTGCATCCAATAGGTGTGTTTAGCCATTTGATGAACATAGGTTATTTTCGTCCTCCCTAGGCTTATTCTTGTCCAAATAGGGTTTTTAAACAATCTTGTGCATCCAATAAGTTCATTTGTGTCATTGGATTAACATTTAGGTCATTTTCGTCCTCCCTAGGCTTATTCTTGTCCAATTAGGGTTTCTAAACAATCTTGTGCATCCAATAGGTGTGTTTGTGTCATTGGATGAACATTTAGGTCATTTTCGTCCTCCCTAGGCTTATTCTTGTCCAATTAGGGATTTTAACCAATCTTGTGCATCCAATAAGTTCATTTGTGTCATTGGATTAACATTTAGGTCATTTTCGTCCTTCCTAGGCTTATTCTTGTCCAATTAGGGTTTCTAACTAATCTTGTGCATCCAATAGGTGTGTTTGTGTCATTGGATGAACATTTAGGTCATTTTCGTCCTCCATAGGCTTATTCATGTCCAATTAGGGTTTTTAACCAATCTTGTGCATCCAATAAGTTCATTTGTGTCATTGGATTAACATTTAGGTCATTTTCGTCCTTCCTAGGCTTATTCTTGTCCAATTAGGGTTTCTAACCAATCTTGTGCATTCAATAGGTGTGTTTGTGTCATTGGATGAACATTTAGGTCATTTTCGTCCTCCCTAGGCTTATTCTTGTCCAATTAGGGTTTTTAACCAATCTTGTGCATCCAATAAGTTCATTTGTGTCATTGGATTAACATTTAGGTCATTTTCGTCCTTCCTAGGCTTATTCTTGTCCAATTAGGGTTTCTAACCAATCTTGTGCATCCAATAGGTGTGTTTGTGTCATTGGATGAACATTTAGGTCATTTTCGTCCTCCCAAGGCTTATTCTTGTCCAATTAGGGTTTTTAACCAATCTTGTGCATCCAATAAGTTCATTTGTGTCATTGGATGAATAATTAGGTCATTTTCGTCTACCCCAAGCATATTCTTGTCCAATTAGGGTTTTTAACCAATCTTATGCATCTAATAAGTTCATTTGTGTCATTGGATGAACATTTAGGTCATTTTCGTCCTCCCTAGGCTTATTCTTGTCCAACTAGGGTTTTAAGCAATCTTGTGCATCCAATAAGTTCATTTGTGTCATTGGATTAACATTTAGGTCATTTTCGTCCTCCCTAGGCTTATTCTTGTCCAATTAGGGTTTTTAACCAATCATGTGCATCCAATAAGTTAATTTGTGTCATTGTATAAACAATTAGGTCATTTTCATCCACCCTAAGCTTATTCTTGTCCAATTAGGGTTTTTAACCAATCTTATGCATCCAATAAGTTCATTTGTGTCATTGGATGAACATTTTGGTCATTTTCGTCCTCCCTAGGCTTATTCTTGTCCAATAAGGGTTTTTAACCAATCTTGTGCATCCAATAGGTGTGTTTGTGTCATTGGATGAACATTTCGGTCATTTTCGTCCTCCCTAGGCTTATTCTTGTCCAATTGGGGTTTTTAACCGATCTTGTGCATCCAATAAGTTCATTTGTGTCATTGGATTAACATTTAGGTCATTTTCGTCCTTCCTAAGCTTATTCTTGTCCAATTAGGGTTTCTAACCAATCTTGTGCATTCAATAGGTGTGTTTGTGTCATTGGATGAACATTTAGGTCATTTTCGTCCTCCCTAGGCTTATTCTTGTCCAATTAGGGTTTTTAACCAATCTTGTGCATCCAATAAGTTCATTTGTGTCATTGGATTAACATTTAGGTCATTTTCGTCCTTCCTAGGCTTATTCTTGTCCAATTAGGGTTTCTAACCAATCTTGTGCATCCAATAGGTGTGTTTGTGTCATTGGATGAACATTTAGGTCATTTTCGTCCTCCCTAGGCTTATTCTTGTCCAATTAGGGTTTTTAACCAATCTTGTGCATCCAATAAGTTCATTTGTGTCATTGGATTAACATTTAGGTCATTTTCGTCCTTCCTAGGCTTATTCTTGTCCAATTAGGGTTTCTAATCAATCTTGTGCATTCAATAGGTGTGTTTGTGTCATTGGATGAACATTTAGGTCATTTTCGTCCTCCCTAGGCTTATTCTTGTCCAATTAGGGTTTTTAACCAATCTTGTGCATCCAATAAGTTCATTTGTGTCATTGGATTAACATTTAGGTCATTTTCGTCCTTCCTAGGCTTATTGTTGTCCAATTAGGGTTTCTAACCAATCTTGTGCATCCAATAGGTGTGTTTGTGTCATTGGATGAACATTTAGGTCATTTTCGTCCTCCCTAGGCTTATTCTTGTCCAATTAGGGTTTTTAACCAATCTTGTGCATCCAATAAGTTCATTTGTGTCATTGGATGAACATTTAGGTCATTTTCGTCCACCCTAGTCTTATTCTTGTCCAATTAGGGTTTTAAGCAATCTTGTGCATCCAATAAGTTCATTTGTGTCATTGGATGAACATTTAGGTCATTTTCGTCCTCCCTAGTCTTATTCTTGTCCAATTAGGGTGTTAAGCAATCTTGTGCATCCAATAAGTTCATTTGTGTCATTGGATTAACATTTAGGTCATTTTCGTCCTTCCTAGGCTTATTCTTGTCCAATTAGGGTTTCTAACCAATCTTGTGCATCCAATAGGTGTGTTTGTGTCATTGGATGAACATTTAGGTCATTTTCGTCCTCCCTAGGCTTATTCTTGTCCAATTAGGGTTTTTAACCAATCTTGTGCATCCAATAAGTTCATTTGTGTCATTGGATGAACATTTAGGTCATTTTCGTCCTCCCTAGGCTTATTCTTGTCCAATTAGGGTTATTAACCAATCGGGTGCATCCAATAGGTGTGTTTGTGTCATTGGATGAACATTTAGGTCATTTTCGATCTCCCTAGGCTTATTCTTGTCCAATTAGGGTTTTTAATCAATCTTGTGCATCCAATAACTTCATTTGTGTCATTGGATGAACATTTAGGTCATTTTCGTCCTCCCAAGGCATATTCTTGTCCAATTAGGGTTTCTAACTAATCTTGTGCATCCAATAGGTGTGTTTGTGTCATTGGATGAACATTTAGGTCATTTTCGTCCTCCCTAGGCTTATTCTTGTCCAATTAGGGTTTTTAACCAATCTTGTGCATCCAATAGGTGTATTTGTGTCATTGGGTGAACATTTAGGTCATTTTCGTCCTCCCTAGGCTTATTCTTGTCCAATTAGGGTTTTTAACCAATCTTGTGCATCCAATAAGTTCATTTGTGTCATTGGATGAACATTTAGGTCATTTTCGTCCTCCCTAGGCTTATTCTTGTCCAATTAGGGTTTTTAACCAATCTTGTGCATCCAATAAGTTCATTTGTGTCATTGGATGAACATTTAGGTCATTTTCGTCCTCCCTAGGCTTATTCTTGTCCAATTAGGGTTTTCACCCAATCTTGTGCATCCAATAAGTTCATTTGTGTCATTGGATGAACATTTAGGTCATTTTCGTCCTCCCTAGGCTTATTCTTGTCCAATTAGGGTTTTTAACCAATCTTGTGCATCCAATAAGTTCATTTGTGTCATTGGATGAACATTTAGGTCATTTTCGTCCTCCCTAGGCTTATTCTTGTCCAATTAGGGTTTTTAACCAATCTTGTGCATCCAATAAGTTCATTTGTGTCATTGGATGAACATTTAGGTCATTTTCGTCCTCCCTAGGCTTATTCTTGTCCAATTAGGCTTTTTAGCCAATCTTGTGCATCTAATAAGTTCATTTGTGTCATTGGAGGAACATTTAGGTCATTTTCGTCCTCCTTAGGCTTATTCTTGTCCAATTAGGGTTTTTAACCAATCTTGTGCATCAAATAAGTTCATTTGTGTCATTGGATGAACATTTAGGTCATTTTCGTCTTCCCTAGGCTTATTCTTGTCCAATTAGGGTTTTTAACCAATCTTGTGCATCCAATAGGTGTGTTTGTGTCATTGGAAAAACATTTAGGTCATTTTCGTCCTCCCTAGTCTTATTCTTGTCCAATTAGGGTTTTTATGTAATCTTGTGCATCCAATAGGTGTGTTTGTGTCATTGGACGAACATTTAGGTCATTTTCGTCCTCCCTAGGCTTATTCTTGTCCAATTAGGGTTTTTAACCAATCTTGTGCATCCAATAAGTTCATTTGTGTCATTGGATTAACATTTAGGTCATTTTCGTCCTTCCTAGACTTATTCTTGTCCAATTAGGGTTTCTAACCAATCTTGTGCATCCAATAGGTGTGTTTGTGTCATTGGATGAACATTTAGGTCATTTTCGTCCTCCCTAGGCTTATTCTTGTCCAATTAGGGTTTTTAACCAATCTTGTGCATCCAATAAGTTCATTTGTGTCATTGGGAGAACATTTAGGTCATTTTCGTCCTCCCTAGGCTTATTCTTGTCCAATTAGGGTTTCTAACCAATCTTGTGCATCCAATAGGTGTGTTTAGTCATTTGATGAACATTTAGGTTATTTTCGTCCTCCCTAGGCTTATTCTTGTCCACTTAGGATTTTTAACCAATCTTGTGCATCCAATAAGTTCATTTGTGTCATTGGATTATCATTTAGGTCATTTTCGTCCTCCCTAGGCTTATTCTTGTCCAATTAGGGTTTCTAACCAATCTTGTGCATCCAATAGGTGTGTTTGTGTCATTGGATGAACATTTAGGTCATTTTCGTCCTCCCTAGGCTTATTCTTGTCCAATTAGGGTTTTTAACCAATCTTGTGCATCCAATAACTTCATTTGTGTCATTGGATGAACATTTAGGTCATTTTCGTCCTCCCAAGGCATATTCTTGTACAATTAGGGTTTCTAACCAATCTTGTGCATCCAATAGGTGTGTTTGTGTCATTGGATGAACATTTAGGTCATTTTCGTCCTCCCTAGTCTTATTCTTGTCCAATTAGGGTTTTTAACCAATCTTGTGCATCCAATAAGTTCATTTGTGTCATTGGATGAACATTTAGGTCATTTTCGTCCTCCCTAGGCTTATTCTTGTCCAATTAGGGTTTTGTAACCAATCTTGTGCATCCAATAGGTGTGTTTGTGTCATTGGATTAACATTTAGGTCATTTTCGTCCTCCCTAGGCTTATTCTTGTCCAATTAGGGTTTTTAACCAATCTTGTGCATCCAATAAGTTCATTTGTGTCATTGGATGAACATTTAGGTCATTTTCGTCCTCCCTAGGCTTATTCTTGCCCAATTAGTGTTTTTAACCAATCTTGTGCATCCAATAGGTGTGTTTGTGTCATTGGATGAACATTTAGGTCATTTTCGTCCTCCCTAGGCTTATTCTTGTCCAATTAGGGTTTTTAACCAATCTTGTGCATCCAATAAGTTCATTTGTGTCATTGGATGAACATTTAGGTCATTTTCGTCCTCCCTAGGCTTATTCTTGTCCAATTAGGGTTTTTAACCAATCTAGTGCATCCAATAAATTCATTTGTGTCATTGGATTAACATTTAGGTCATTTTCGTCCTTCCTAGGCTTATTCTTGTCCAATTAGGGTTTCTAACCAATCTTGTGCATCAAATAGGTGTGTTTGTGTCATTGGATGAACATTTAGGTCATTTTCATCCTCCCTAGGCTTATTCTTGTCCAATTAGGGTTTTTAACCAATCTTGTGCATCCAATACGTTCATTTGTGTCATTGGATTAACATTTAGGTCATTTTCGTCCTTCCTAGGCTTATTTTTGTCCAATTAGGGTTTCTAACCAATCTTGTGCATCCAATAGGTGTGTTTGTGTCATTGGATGAACATTTAGGTCATTTTCGTCCTCCCTAGGCTTATTCTTGTCCAATTAGGGTTTTTAACCAATCTTGTGCATCCAATAAGTTCATTTGTGTCATTGGATTAACATTTAGGTCATTTTCGTCCTTCTTAAGCTTATTCTTGTCCAATTAGGGTTTCTAACCAATCTTGTGCATCCAATAGGTGTGTTTGTGTCATTGGATGAACATTTAGGTCATTTTCGTCCTCCCTAGTCTTATTCTTGTCCAATTAGGGTTTTAAGCAATCTTGTGCATCCAATAGGTATGTTTGTGACATTGGATGAACATTTAGGTCATTTTCGTCCTCCCTAACCTTATTCTTGTCCCATTAGGGTTTTTAACGAATCTTGTGCATCCAATAAGTTCAATTGTGTCATTGGATGAACATTTAGGTCATTTTCGTCCTCCCTAGGCTTATTCTTGTCCAATTAGGGTTTTTAACCAATCTTGTACATCCAATAAGTTCATTTGTGTCATTGGATTAACATTTAGGTCATTTTCGTCCTCCCTAGGCTTATTCTTGTCCAATTAGGGTTTCTAACCAATCTTGTGCATCCAATAGGTGTGTTTGTGTCATTGGATGAACATTTAGGTCATTTTCATCCTCCCTAGTCTTATTCTTGTCCAATTAGGGTTTTAAGCAATCTTGTGCATCCAATAAGTTCATTTGTGTCATTGGATGAACATTTAGGTCATTTATGTCCTCCCTAGGCTTATTCTTGTCCAATTATGGTTTTTAACCAATCTTGTGCATCCAATAGGTGTGTTTGTGTCATTGGATGAACATTTAGGTCATTTTCGTCCTCCCTAGGCTTATTCTTGTCCAATTACGGTTTCTAACCAATCTTGTGATTCCAATAGGTGTATTTGTGTCATTGGATGAACATTTAGGTCATTTTCGTCCTCCCTAGGCTTATTCTTGTCCAATTAGGGTTTTTAACCAATCTTGTGCATCCAATAGGTGTGTTTGTGTCATTGGATGAACATTTAGGTCATTTTCGTCCTCCCTAGGCTTATTCTTGTCCAATTAGGGTTTCTAACCAATCTTGTGCCTCCAATAGGTGTGTTTGTGTCATTGGATGAACATTTAGGTCATTTTCGTCCTCCCTAGTCTTATTCTTGTCCAATTAGGGTTTTAAGCTATCTTGTGCATCCAATAAGTTCATTTGTGTCATTGGATGAATAGTTAGGTCATTTTCGTCCTCCCTAGGCTTTTTCTTGTCCAATTAGGATTTCTAACCATTCTTGTGCATCGAATAGGTGTGTTTAGTCATTTGATGAACATTTAGGTTATTTTCGTCCTCCCTAGGCTTATTCTTGTCCAATTAGGGTTTTTAACCAATCTTGTGCATCCAATAAGTTCATTTGTGTCATTGGATTAACATTTAGGTCATTTTCGTCCTCCCTAGGCTTATTCTTGTCCAATTAGGGTTTCTAACCAATCTTGTGCATCCAATAGGTGTGTTTGTGTCATTGGATGAACATTTAGGTCATTTTCGTCCTCCCTAGGCTTATTCTTGTCCAATTAGGGTTTTTAACCAATCTTGTGCCTCCAATAAGTTCGTTTGTGTCATTGGATTAACATTTAGGTCATTTTCGTCCTTCCTAGGCTTATTCTTGACCAATTAGGGTTTTTAACCAATCTTGTGCATCCAATAAGTTCATTTGTGTCATTGGATTAACATTTAGGTCATTTTCGTCCTCCCTAGGCTTATTCTTGTCCAATTAGGGTTTCTAACCAATCTTGTGCATCCAATAGGTGTGTTTGTGTCATTGGATGAACATTTAGGTCATTTTCGTCCTCCCTAGGCTTATTCTTGTCCAATTAGGGTTTTTAACCAATCTTGTGCATCCAATAAGTTCATTTGTGTCTTTGGGTGAACATTTAGGTCATTTTCGTCCTTCCTAGGCTTATTATTGTCCAATTAGGGTTTCTAACCAATCTTGTGCATCCAATAGGTGTGTTTAGTCATTTGATGAACATTTAGGTTATTTTCGTCCTCCCTAGGCTTATTCTTGTCCAATTAGGGTTTTTAACCAATCTTGTGCATCCAATAAGTTCATTTGTGTCATTGGATTAACATTTAGGTCATTTTCGTCCTCCCTAGGCTTATTCTTGTCCAATTAGGGTTTCTAACCAATCTTGTGCATCCAATAGGTGTGTTTGTGTCATTGAATGAACATTTAGGTCATTCTCGTCCTCCCTAGGCTCATTTTTGTCCAATTAGGGTTTTTAACCAATCTTGTGCATCCACTAAGTTCAATTGTGTCATTGGATGAACATTTAGGTCATTTTCGTCCTCCCTAGGCTTATTCTTGTCCAATTAGGGTTTTTAACCAATCTTGTGCATCCAATAAGTTCATTTGTGTCATTGGATGAACATTTAGGTCATTTTCGTCCTCCCTAGGCTTATTCTTGTCCAATTAGGGTTTTTAACCAATCTTGTGCATCCAATAAGTTCATTTGTGTCATTGGATGAACATTTAGGTCATTTTCGTCCTCCCTAGGCTTATTCTTGTCCAATTAGGCTTTTTAGCCAATCTTGTGCATCTAATAAGTTCATTTGTGTCATTGGAGGAACATTTAGGTCATTTTCGTCCTCCTTAGGCTTATTCTTGTCCAATTAGGGTTTTTAACCAATCTTGTGCATCAAATAAGTTCATTTGTGTCATTGGATGAACATTTAGGTCATTTTCGTCTTCCCTAGGCTTATTCTTGTCCAATTAGGGTTTTTAACCAATCTTGTGCATCCAATAGGTGTGTTTGTGTCATTGGAAAAACATTTAGGTCATTTTCGTCCTCCCTAGTCTTATTCTTGTCCAATTAGGGTTTTTATGTAATCTTGTGCATCCAATAGGTGTGTTTGTGTCATTGGACGAACATTTAGGTCATTTTCGTCCTCCCTAGTCTTATTCTTGTCCAATTAGGGTTTTTATTCAATCTTGTGCATCCAATAGGTGTGTTTGTGTCATTGGAGGAACATTTAGTTCATTTTCGTCCTCCCTAGTCTTATTCTTGTCCAATTAGGGTTTTTATGCAATCTTGTGCATCCAATAGGTGTGTTTGTGTCATTGGACGAACATTTAGGTCATTTTCGTCCTCCCTATGCTTATTCTTGTCTAATTAGGGTTTTTAACCAATCTTGTGCATCCAATAAGTTCATTTGTATCATTACACGAACATTTAGGTCATTTTCGTCCTCCCTAGGCTTATTCTTGTCCAATTAGGGTTTTTAACCAATCATGTGCATCCAATAAGTTGATTTGTGTCATTGGATGAACATTTAGGTCATTTTCGTCCTCCCTAGGCATATTCTTGTCCAATTAGGGTTTTTAACCAATCTTGTGCATCCAATAGGTGTGTTTGTGTCATTGGATGATCAATTAGGTCATTTTCGTCCTCCCTAGGCTTATTCTTTTGCAATTAGGGTTTTTATCCAATCTTGTGCATCCAATAGGTGTGTTTGTGTCATTGGATGATCAATTAGGTCATTTTCGTCCTCCCTAGGCTTATTCTTGTCCAATTAGGGTTTTTAACCAATCTTGTGCATCCAATAGGTGTGTTTGTGTCATTGGATGATCAATTAGGTCATTTTCGTCCTCCCTAGGCTTATTCTTGTCCAATTAGGATTTTAAACCAATCTTGTGAATCCAATAGGTGTGTTTGTGTCATTGGATGATCAATTAGATCATTTTCGTCCTCCCTAGTCTTATTCTTGTCCAATTAGGGTTTTTAACCAATCTTGTGTATCCAATAGGTGTGTTTGTGTCATTGGATGATCAATTAGGTCATTTTCGTCCTCCCTAGGCTTATTCTTGTCCAATTAGGGTTTTTAACCAATCTTGTGCATCCAATAGGTGTGTTTGTGTCATTGGATGATCAATTAGGTCATTTTCGTCCTCCCTAAGCTTATTCTTGTGCAATTAGGGTTTTTAACCAATCTTGTGAATCCAATAACTTTGTTTGTGTCATTGAATTAATATTGAGGTCATTTTCGTCCTCCCTAGGCATATTCTTGTCCAATTAGGGTTTTTAACCAATCTTGTGCATCCAATAGGTGTGTTTGTTTCATTTGATGATCAATTAGGTCATTTTCGTCTTCCTTGGACTTATTCTTGTCTAATTAGGGTTTTTAACCAATCTTGTGGATCCAATAGGTGTGTTTGTGTCAATGGATGATCAATTAGGTCATTTTCGTCCTCCCTAGGCTTATTCTTGTCCAATTAGGGTTTTTAACCAATCTTGTGCATCCAATAAGTTGAGTTGTTTCATTGGATTAACATTTAGGTCATTTTCGTCCTCCCTAGGCTTATTCTTGTCCAATTAGGGTTTTTAACCAATCTTGTGCATCCAATAAGTTCGTTTGTGTCATTGGATTAACATTTAGGTCATTTTCGTCCTTCCTAGGCTTATTCTTGTCCAATTAGGGTTTCTAACCAATCTTGTGCATCCAATAGGTGTGTTTGTGTCATTGGATGAACATTTAGGTCATTTTCGTCCTCCCTAGGCTTATTCTTTTCCAATTAGGTTTTTTAACCAATCTTATGCATCCAATAAGTTCATTTGTGTCATTGGATGAACATTTAGGTTATTTTCGTCCTCCCTAGGCTTATTCTTGTCCAATTAGGGTTTTTAACCAATCTTGTGTGTCCAATAAGTTCATTTGTGTCATTGGATTAACATTTAGGTCATTTTCGTCCTCCCTAGGCTTATTTTTGTCCAATTAGGGTTTCTAACCAATCTTGTGCATCCAATAGGTGTGTTTGTGTCATTGGATGAACATTTAGGTCATTTTCGTCCTCCCTAGGCTTATTCTTGTCCAATTAGGGTTTTTAACCAATCTTGTGCATCCAAGAAGTTCATTTGTGTCATTGGATGAACATTTAGGTCATTTTCGTCCTCCCAAGGCTTATTCTTGTCCAATTAGGGTTTCTAACCCATCTTGTGCATCCAATAGGTGTGTTTGTGTCATTGGATGAACATTTAGGTCATTTTCGTCCTCCCTATGCTTATTCTTGTCCAAATAGGGTTTTTAACAAATCTTGTGCATCCAATAGGTGTGTTTGTGTCATTGGATGAACATTTAGGTCATTTTCGTCCTCCCTAGGCTTATTCTTGTCCAATTAGGGTTTTTAACCAATCTTGTGCATCCAATAAGTTCATTTGTGTCATTGGGTGAACATTTAGGTCATTTTCGTCCTCCCTAGGCTTATTCTTGTCCAATTAGGGTTTCTAACCAATCTTGTGCATCCAATAGGTGTGTTTGTGTCATTGGATGAACATTTAGGTCATTTTCGTACTCCCCATGCTTATTCTTGTCCATTTAGGGTTTCTAACCAATCTTGTGCATCCAATAGGTGTGTTTGTGTCATTGGATGAACATTTAGGCCATTTTCGTCCTCCCTATGCTTATTCTTGTCCAATTAGGGTTTTTAACGAATCTTGTGCATCCAATAGGTGTGTTTGTGTCATTGGATGAACATTTAGGTCATTTTCGTCCTCCCTAGGCTTATTCTTGTCCAATTAGGGTTTTTAACCAATCTTGTGCATCCAATAAGTTCATTTGTGTCATTGGGTGAACATTTAGGTCATTTTCGTCCTCCCTAGGCTTATTCTTGTCCAATTAGGGTTTCTAACCAATCTTGTGCATCCAATAGGTGTGTTTGTGACATTGGATGAACATTTAGGTCATTTTCGTCCTCCCTATGCTTATTCTTGTCCAATTAGGGTTTTTAACCAATCTTGTGCATCCAATAAGTTCATTTGTGTCATTGGATTAACATTTAGGTCATTTTCGTCCTTCCTCGGCTTATTCTTGTCCAATTAGGGTTTCTAACCAATCTTGTGCATCCAATAGGTGTGTTTGTGTCATTGGATGATCATTTAGGTTATTTTCGTCCTCCCTAGTCTTATTCTTGTCCAATTAGGGTTTTAAGCAATCTTGTGCATCCAATAAGTTCATTTGTGTCATTGGATGAATATTTAGGTCATTTTCATCCTCCCTAGGCTTATTCTTGTCCAATTAGGGTTTCTAACCAATCTTGGGCATCCAATAGGTGTGTTTGTGTCATTGGATGAACATTTAGGTCATTTTCGTCCTCCCTAGTCTTATTCTTGTCCAATTTGGGTTTTAAGCAATCTTGTGCATCCAATAAGTTCATTTGTGTCATTGGATGAATATTTAGGTCATTTTCGTCCTCCCTAGGCTTATTCTTGTCCAATTAGGGTTTCTAACCAATCTTGTGCATCCAATAGGTGTGTTTGTGTCATTGGATGAACATTTAGGTGATTTTCGTCCTCCCTATGCTTATTCTTGTCCAATTAGGGTGTTTAACCAATCTAGTGCATCCAATAGGTGTGTTTGTGTCATTGGATGAACATTTTGGTCATTTTCGTCCTCCCTAGGTTTATTCTTGTCCAATTAGGGTTTCTAACCAATCTTGTGCATCCAATAAGTTCATTTGTGTCATTGGATTAACAATTAGGTCATTTTCGTCCACCCTAAGCTTATTCTTGTCCAATTAGGGTTGTTAACCAATCTTATGCTTCCAATAAGTTCATTTGTGTCATTGGATGAACATTTAGATCATTTTCGTCCTCCCTAGGCTTATTCTTGTCCAATTAGGGTTTTTAACCAATCTTGTGCATCCAATAAGTTCGTTTGTGTCATTGGATAAACATTTAGGTCATTTTCGTCCACCCAAGGCTTATTCTTTTCCAATTAGGGTTTCTAACCAATCTGGTGCATCCAATAGGTGTGTTTGTGTCATTTGATGAACATTTAGGTCATTTTCGTCCTCCCTTTGCTTATTCTTGTCCAATTAGGGTGTTTAACCAATCTTGTGCATCCAATAGGTGTGTTTGTGTCATTGGATGAACATTTAGGTCATTTTCGTCCTCCCTAGGCTTATTCTTGTCCAATTAGGGTTTTTAACCAATCTTGTGCATCCAATAAGTTCATTTGTGTCATTGGGTGAACATTTAGGTCATTTTCGTCCTCCCTAGGCTTATTGTTGTCCAATTAGGGTTTCTAACCAATCTTGTGCATCCTATAGGTGTGTTTAGTCATTTGATGAACATTTAGGTTATTTTCGTCCTCCCTAGGCTTATTCTTGTCCAATTAGGGTTTTTAACCAATCTTGTGCATCCAATAGGTGTGTTTGTGTCATTGGATGAACATTTAGGTCATTTTCGTCCTCCCTAGGCTTATTCTTGTCCAATTAGGGTTTTTAACCAATCTTGTGCATCCAATAAGTTCATTTGTGTCATTGGATGAACATTTAGGTCATTTTCGTCCACCCTAGTCTTATTCTTGTCCAATTAGGGTTTTAAGCAATCTTGTGCATCCAATAAGTTCATTTGTGTCATTGGATGAACATTTAGGTCATTTTCGTCCTCCCTAGTCTTATTCTTGTCCAATTAGGGTGTTAAGCAATCTTGTGCATCCAATAAGTTCATTTGTGTCATTGGATTAACATTTAGGTCATTTTCGTCCTTCCTAGGCTTATTCTTGTCCAATTAGGGTTTCTAACCAATCTTGTGCATCCAATAGGTGTGTTTGTGTCATTGGATGAACATTTAGGTCATTTTCGTCCTCCCTAGGCTTATTCTTGTCCAATTAGGGTTTTTAACCAATCTTGTGCATCCAATAAGTTCATTTGTGTCATTGGATGAATAGTTAGGTCATTTTCGTCCTCCCTATGCTTATTCTTGTCCAATTAGGGTTTCTAACCATTCTTGTGCATCGAATAGGTGTGTTTAGTCATTTGATGAACATTTAGGTTATTTTCGTCCTCCCTAGGCTTATTCTTGTCCAATTAGGGTTTTTAACCAATCTTGTGCATCCAATAAGTTCATTTGTGTCATTGGATTAACATTTAGGTCATTTTCGTCCTCCCTAGGCTTATTCTTGTCCAATTAGGGTTTCTAACCAATCTTGTGCATCCAATAAGTGTGTTTGTGTCATTGGATGAACATTTAGGTCATTTTCATCCTCCCTAGGCTTATTCTTGTCTAATTAGGGTTTTTAACCAATCTTGTGCATCCAATAAGTTCATTTGTGTCATTGGATTACTATTTAGGTCGTTTTCGTCCTCCCTAGGCTTATTCTTGTCCAATTAGGGTTTCTAACCAATCTTGTGCATCCAATAGGTGTGTTTGTGTCATTGGATGAACATTTAGGTCATTTTCGTCCTCCCTAGGCTTATTCTTGTCAAATTAGGGTTTTTAACCAATCTTGTGCATCCAATAAGTTCATTTGTGTCATTGGATAAACATTTAGGTCATTTTCGTCCACCCTAGGCTTATTCTTGTCCAATTAGGGTTTTTAACCAATCTTGTGCATCCAATAGGCGTGTTTGAGTTATTGGATGAACATTTAGGTCATTTTCGTCCTCCCTAGGCTTATTCTTGTCCAATTAGGGTTTCTAACCAATCTTGTGCATCCAATAGGTGTGTTTGTGTCATTGGATGAACATTTAGGTCATTTTCGTCCTCCCTAGGCTTATTCTTGTCCAATTAGGGTTTTTAACCAATCTTGTGCATCCAATAAGTTCATTTGTGTCATTGGATAAACATTTAGGTCATTTTCGTCCAACCTAGGCTTATTCTTGTCCAATTAGGGTTTTTAACCAATCTTGTGCATCCAATAAGTTCATTTGTGTCATTGGATAAACATTTAGGTCATTTTCGTCCAACCTAGACTTATTCTTGTCCAATTAGGGTTTTTAACCAATCTTGTGCATCCAATAAGTTCATTTGTGTCATTGGATAAACATTTAGGTCATTTTCGTCCTCCCTAGGCTTATTCTTGTCCAATTAGGGTTTCTAACCAATCTTGTGCATCCAATAGGTGTGTTTGTGTCATTGGATGAACATTTAGGTCAGTTTCTTCCTCCCTAGGCTTATTCTTGTCCAATTAGGGTTTCTTACGAATCTTGTGCATCCAATAGGTGTGTTTGTGTCATTGGATGAACATTTAGGTCATTTTCGTCCTCCCTAGGCTTATTCTTGTCCAATTAGGGTTTTTAACCAATCTTGTGCATCCAATAAGTTCATTTGTGTCATTGGATAAACATTTAGGTCATTTTCGTTCACCCTAGGCTTATTCTTGTCCAATTAGGGTTTTTAACCAATCTTGTGCATCCAATAGGTGTGTTTGTGTCATTGGATGAACATTTAGGTCATTTTCGTCCTCCCTAGGCTTACTCTTGTCCAATTAGGGTTTCTAACCAATCTTGTGCATCCAATAGGTGTATTTGTGTCATTGGATGAACATTTAGGTCATTTTCGTCCTCCCTAGGCTTATTCTTGTCCAATTAGGGTTTTTAACCAATCTTGTGCATCCAATAAGTTCATTTGTGTCATTGGATGAACATTTAGGTCATTTTCGTCCTTCCTAGGCTTATTCTTGTCCAATTAGGGTTTATAAGCAATCTTGTGCATCCAATAAGTTCATTTGTGTCATTGGATGAACATTTAGGTCATTTTCGTCCTCCCTAGGCTTATTCTTGTCCAATTATGGTTTTTAACCAATCTTGTGCATCCAATAGGTGTGTTTGTGTCGTTGGATGAACATTTAGGTCATTTTCGTCCTCCCTAGGCTTATTCTTGTCCAATTAGGGTTTCTAACCAATCTTGTGCATCCAATAGGTGTATTTGTGTCATTGGATGAACATTTAGGTCATTTTCGTCCTCCCTAGGCTTATCCTTGTCCAATTAGGGTTTTTAAGCAATCTTGTGCATCCAATAAGTTCATTTGTGTCATTGGATGAACATTTAGGTCATTTTCGTCCTCCCTAGGCTTATTCTTGTCCAATTAGGGTTTTTAACCAATCTTGTGCATCCAATAAGTTCATTTGTGTCATTGGATGAACATTTAGGTCATTTTCGTCCTTCCTAGGCTTATTCTTGTCCAATTAGGGTTTTTAAGCAATCTTGTGCATCCAATAGGTGTGTTTGTGTCATTGGATGAACATTTAGGTCATTTTCGTCCTCCCTAGGCTTATTCTTGTCCAATTAGGGTTTTTAACCAATCTTTTGCATCCAATAAGTTCATTTGTGTCATTGGATTAACATTTAGGTCATTTTCGTCCTTCCTAGGCTTATTCTTGTCCAATTAGGGTTTCTAACCAATCTTGTGCATCCAATAGGTGTGTTTGTGTCATTGGATGAACATTTAGGTCATTTTCGTCCTCCCTAGTCTTATTCTTGTCCAATTAGGGTTTTTAACCGATCTTGTGCATCCAATAAGTTCATTTGTGTCATTGGATTAACATTTAGGTCATTTTCGTCCTTCCTAGGCTTATTCTTGTCCAATTAGGGTTTCTAACCAATCTTGTGCATTCAATAGGTGTGTTTGTGTCATTGGATGAACATTTAGGTCATTTTCGTCCTCCCTAGGCTTATTCTTGTCCAATTAGGGTTTTTAACCAATCTTGTGCAGCCAATAGGTGTGTTTGTGTCATTGGATGAACATTTTGGTCATTTTCGTCCTCCCTAGGCTTATTCTTGTCCAATTAGGGTTTTTAACTAATCTTGTGCATCCAATAGGTGTGTTTGTGTCATTGGATGAACATTTAGGTCATTTTCGTCCTCCCTAGGCTTATTCTTGTCCAATTAGGGTTTTTAACCGATCTTGTACATCCAATAAGTTCATTTGTGTCATTGGATTAACATTTAGGTCATTTTCGTCCTTCCTAGGCTTATTCTTGTCCAATTAGGGTTTCTAACCAATCTTGTGCATTCAATAGGTGTGTTTGTGTCATTGGATGAACATTTAGGTCATTTTCGTCCTCCCTAGGCTTATTCTTGTCCAATTAGGGTTTTTAACCAATCTTGTGCATCCAATAAGTTCTTTTGTGTCATTGGATTAACATTTAGGTCATTTTCGTCCTTCCTAGGCTTATTCTTGTCCAATTAGGGTTTCTAACCAATCTTGTGCATCCAATAGGTGTGTTTGTGTCATTGGATGAACATTTAGGTCATTTTCGTCCTCCCTAGGCTTATTCTTGTCCAATTAGGGTTTTTAACCAATCTTGTGCATCCAATAAGTTCATTTGTGTCATTGGGTGAACATTTAGGTCATTTTCGTCCTCCCCAGGCTTATTCTTGTCCAATTAGGGTTTCTAACCAATCTTGTGCATCCAATAGGTGTGTTTAGTCATTTGATGAACATTTAGGTTATTTTCGTCCTCCCTAGGCTTATTCTTGTCCAATTAGGAGTTTTAACCAATCTTGTGCATCCAATAAGTTCATTTGTGTCATTGGATGAACATTTAGGTCATTTTCGTCCTCCCTAGGCTTATTCTTGTCTAATTAGGGTTTTTAACCAATCTTGTGCATCCAATAGGTGTGTTTGTGTCATTGGATGAACATTTAGGTCATTTTCGTCCTCCCTAGGCTTATTCTTGTCCAATTAGGGTTTTTAACCAATCTTGTGCATCCAATAAGTTCATTTGTGTCATTGGATTAACATTTAGGTCATTTTCGTCCTTCCTAGGCTTATTCTTGTCCAATTAGGGTTTCTAACCAATCTTGTGCATCCAATAGGTGTGTTTGTGTCGTTGGATGAACATTTAGTTTATTTTCGTCCTCCCTAGGCTTATTCTTGTCCAATTAGGGTTTTTAACCAATCTTGTGCATCCAATAAGTTCATTTGTGTCATTGGATGAACATTTAGGTCATTTTCATCCTCCCTAGGCTTATTCTTGTCCAATTAGGGTTTTTAACCAATCTTGTGCATCCAATAGATGTGTTTGTGTCATTGGATGAACATTTTGTGTCATTTTCGTCCTCCCTAGGCTTATTCTTGTCCAATTAGGGTTTTTAACCAATCTTGTGCATCCAATAAGTTCATTTGTGTCATTGGATTAACATTTAGGTCATTTTCGTCCTTCCTAGGCTTATTCTTGTCCAATTAGGGTTTCTAACCAATCTTGTGGCTCCAATAGGTGTGTTTGTGTCATTGGATGAACATTTAGGTCATTTTCGTCCTCCCTAGGCTTATTCTTGTCCAATTATGGTTTTTAACCAATCTTGTGCATCCAATAAGTTCATTTGTGTCATTGGGTGAACATTTAGGTCATTTTCGTCCTTTCTAGGCTCATTCTTGTGCAATTAGGGTTTCTAACCAATCTTGTGCATCCAATAGGTGTGTTTAGTCATTTGATGAGCATTTAGGTTATTTTCGTCCTCCCTAGGCTTATTCTTGTCCAATTAGGGTTTTTAACCAATCTTGTGCATCCAATAAGTTCATTTGTGTCATTGGATTAACATTTAGGTCATTTTCGTCCTTCCTAGGCTTATTCTTGTTCAATTAGGGTTTCTAACTAATCTTGTGCATCCAATAGGTGTGTTTGTGTCATTGGATGAACATTTAGGTCATTTTCGTCCTCCATAGGCTTATTCATGTCCAATTAGGGTTTTTAACCAATCTTGTGCATCCAATAAGTTCATTTGTGTCATTGGATTAACATTTAGGTCATTTTCGTCCTCCCTAGGCAAATTCTTGTCCAATTAGGGTTTCTAAACAATCTTGTGCATCCAATTGGTGTGTTTGTGTCATTGGATGAACATTTAGGTCATTTTCGTCCTCCCTAGGTTTATTCTTGTCCAATTAGGGTTTTTAACCAATCTTGTGCATCCAATAAGTTCATTTGTGTCATTGGATGAATAATTAGGTCATTTTCGTCTACCCCAAGCATATTCTTGTCCAATTAGGGTTTTTAACCAATCTTATGCATCTAATAAGTTCATTTGTGTCATTGGATGAACATTTAGGTCATTTTCGTCCTCCCTAGGCTTATTCTTGTCCAACTAGGGTTTTAAGCAATCTTGTGCATCCAATAAGTACATTTGTGTCATTGGATTAACATTTAGGTCATTTTCGTCCTCCCTAGGCTTATTCTTGTCCAATTAGGGTTTTTAACCAATCATGTGCATCCAATAAGTTAATTTGTGTCATTGGATAAACAATTAGGTCATTTTCATCCACCCTAAGCTTATTCTTGTCCAATTAGGGTTTTTAACCAATCTTATGCATCCAATAAGTTCATTTGTGTCATTGGATGAACATTTTGGTCATTTTCGTCCTCCCTAGGCTTATTCTTGTCCAATTAGGGTTTTTAACCAATCTTGTGCATCCAATAGGTGTGTTTGTGTCATTGGATGAACATTTCGGTCATTTTCGTCCTACCTAGGCTTATTCTTGTCCAATTAGGGTTTTTAACCGATCTTGTGCATCCAATAAGTTAATTTGTGTCATTGGATTAACATTTAGGTCATTTTCGTCCTTCCTAGGCTTATTCTTGTCCAATTAGGGTTTCTAACCAATCTTGTGCATTCAATAGGTGTGTTTGTGTCATTGGATGAACATTTAGGTCATTTTCGTCCTCCCTAGGCTTATTCTTGTCCAATTAGGGTTTTTAACCAATCTTTTGCATCCAATAAGTTCATTTGTGTCATTGGATTAACATTTAGGTCATTTTCGTCCTTCCTAGGCTTATTCTTGTCCAATTAGGGTTTCTAACCAATCTTGTGCATCCAATAGGTGTGTTTGTGTCATTGGATGAACATTTAGGTCATTTTCGTCCTCCCAAGGCTTATTCTTGTCCAATTAGGGTTTTTAACCAATCTTGTGCATCCAATAAGTTCATTTGTATCATTGGATGAACATTTAGGTTATTTTCGTCCTCCCTAGACTTATTCATGTCCAATTAGGGTTTTTAACCAATCTTGTGCATCCAATAAGTTCATTTGTGTCATTGGATTAACATTTAGGTCATTTTCGTCCTCCCTAGGCTTATTCTTGTCCAATTAGGGTTTCTAAACAATCTTGTGCATCCAATAGGTGTGTTTGTGTCATTGGATGAACATTTAGGTCATTTTCGTCCTCCCTAGGCTTATTCTTGTCCAATTAGGGTTTTTAACCAATCTTGTGCATCCAATAAGTTCATTTGTGTCATTGGATGAACAATTAGGTCATTTTCGTCCACCCTAAACTTATTCTTGTCCAATAAGGGTTTTTAACCAATCTTATGCATCCAATAAGTTCATTTGTGTCATTGGATGAACATTTAGGTCATTTTCGTCTTCCCTAGGCTTATTCTTGTCCAATTAGGGTTTTTAACCAATCTTGTGCATCCAATAAGTTCATTTGTGTCATTGGATGAACATTTAGGTTATTTTCGTCCTCCCTAGGCTTATTCTTGTCCAATTAGGGTTTTTAACCAATCTTGTGCATCCAATAAGTTCATTTGTGTCATTGGATTAACATTTAGGTCATTTTCGTCCTTCCTAGGCTTATTCTTGTCCAATTAGGGTTTCTAACCAACCTTGTGCATCCAATAGGTGTGTTTGTGTCATTGGATGAACATTTAGGTCATTTTCGTCCTCCCTAGGCTTATTCTTGTCCAGTTAGGGTTTTTAACCAATCTTGTGCATCCAATAAGTTCATTTGTGTCATTGGATTAACATTTAGGTCATTTTCGTCCTTCCTAGGCTTATTCTTGTCCAATTAGGGTTTCTAACCAATCTTGTGCATTCAATAGGTGTGTTTGTGTCATTGGATGAACATTTAGGTCATTTTCGTCCTCCCTAGGCTTATTCTTGTTCAATTAGGGTTTTTAACCAATCTTGTGCATCCAATAGGTGTGTTTGTGTCATTGGATGAACATTTAGGTCATTTTCGTCCTCCCTAGGCTTATTCTAGTCCAATTAGGGTTTTTAACCGATCTTGTGCATCCAATAAGTTCATTTGTGTCATTGGATTAACATTTAGGTCATTTTCGTCCTTCCTAGGCTAATTCTTGTCCAATTAGGGTTTCTAACCAATCTTGTGCATCCAATAGGTGTGTTTGTGTCATTGGATGAACATTTAGGTCATTTTCGTCCTCCCTAGGCTTATTCTTGTCCAATTAGGGTTTTTAACCAATCTTGTGCATCCAATAAGTTTATTTGTGTCATTGGATTAACATTTAGGTCATTTTCGTCCTCCCTAGGCTTATTCTTGTCCAATTAGGGTTTCTAAACAATCTTGTGCATCCAATAGGTGTGTTTGTGGCATTGGATGAACATTTAGGTCATTTTCGTCCTCCCTAGGCTTATTCTTGTCCAATTAGGGTTTTTAACCAATCCTGTGCATCCAATAAGTTCATTTGTGTCATTGGATGAACAATTAGGTCATTTTCGTTCACCCTAAGCTTATTCTTGTCCAATTAGGGTTTTTAACCAATCTTATGCATCCAATAAGTTCATTTGTCTCATTGGATGAACATTTAGGTCATTTTCGTCCTCCCTAGGCTTATTCTTGTCCAATTAGGGTTTTTAACCAATCTTGTGCATCCAATAGGTGTGTTTGTGTCATTGGATGAACATTTAGGTCATTTTCGTCCTCCCTAGGCTTATTCTTGTCCAATTAGGGTTTTTAACCAATCTTGTGCATCCAATAAGTTCATTTGTGTCATTGGATAAACATTTAGGTCATTTTCGTCCACCCTAGGCTTATTCTTGTCCAATTAGGGTTTTTAAGCAATCTTGTGAATCCAATAAGTTCATTTGTTTCATTTGATGAACATTTAGGTCATTTTCGTCCTCCATACGCTTATTCTTGATCAATTAGGGTTTCTAACCAATCTTGTGCATCCAATAGGTATGTTTGTGTCATTGGATGAACATTTAGGTCATTTTCGTCCTCCCTAGTCTTATTCTTGTCCAACTAGGGATTTAAGCAATCTTGTGCATCCAATAAGTTCATTTGTGTCATTGGATGAACATTTAGGTTATTTTCGTCCTCACTAGGCTTAGTTTTGTGCAATTAGGGTTTTTAACCAATCTTGTGCATCCAATAGGTACGTTTGTGTCATTAGATGAACATTTAGGTCATTTTCATCCTCCCTAGGCTTATTGTTGTCCAATTAGGGTTTTTAACCAATCTTGTGCATCCAATAGGTGTGTTTGTGTCATTGGATGAACATTTAGGTCATTTTCGTCCTCCCTAGGCTTATTCTTGTCCAATTAGGGTTTTTAACCAATCTTGTGCATCCAATAAGTTCATTTGCGTCATTGGATAAACATTTAGGTCATTTTCGTCCACCCTAGGCTTATTCTTGTCCAATTAGGGTTTTTAACCAATCTTGTGCATCAAATAGGTTCATTTGTGTCATTGGATGAACATTTAGGTCATTTTCGTCCTCCCAAGGCTTATTCTTTTCCAATTAGGGTTTTTAACCAATCTTGTGCATCCAATAGGTTCATTTGTGTCATTGGATGAACATTTAGGTCATTTTCATCCTCCCAAGGCTTATTCTTGTCCAATTAGGGTTTTTAACCAATCTTGTGCATCCAATAAGTTCATTTGTGTCATTGGATGAACATTTAGGTCATTTTCGTCCTCCCTAGGCTTATTCTTGTCCAATTAGGGTTTTTAAGCAATCTTGTGAATCCAATAAGTTCATTTGTTTCATTGGATGAACATTTAGGTCATTTTCGTCCTCCATACGCTTATTCTTGATCAATTAGGGTTTCTAACCAATCTTGTGCATCCAATAGGTATGTTTGTGTCATTGGATGAACATTTAGGTCATTTTCGTCCTCCCTAGTCTTATTCTTGTCCAACTAGGGATTTAAGCAATCTTGTGCATCCAATAAGTTCATTTGTGTCATTGGATGAACATTTAGGTTATTTTCGTCCTCACTAGGCTTAGTTTTGTGCAATTAGGGTTTTTAACCAATCTTGTGCATCCAATAGGTGTGTTTGTGTCATTGGATGAACATTTAGGTCATTTTCGTCCTCCCTAGGCTTATTCTTGTCCAATTAGGGTTTTTAACCAATCTTGTGCATCCAATAAGTTCATTTGTGTCATTGGGTGAACATTTAGGTAATTTTCGTCCTCCCTAGGCTTATTCTTGTCCAATTAGGGTTTCTAAACAATCTTGTGCATCCAATAGGTATGTTTGTGTCATTGGATGAACATTTAGGTCATTTTCGTCCTCCCTAGGCTTATTCTTGTCCAATTAGGGTTTTTAACCAATCTTGTGCATCCAATAAGTTCATTTGTGTCATTGGATGAACATTTAGGTCATTTTCGTCCTCCCTTGGCTTATTCTTGTCTAATTAGGGTTTTTAAGCAATCTTGTGCATCCAATAAGTTCATTTGTGTCATTGGATGAACATTTAGGTCATTTTCGTCCTCCCTAGGCTTATTCTTGTCCAATTAGGGTTTTTAAGCAATCTTGTGCATCAAATAAGTTCATTTGTGTCATTGGATGAACATTTAGATCATTTTCGTCCTCCCTAGGCTTATTCTTGTCCAATTAGGGTTTCTAACCAATCTTGTGCATCCAATAGGTGTGTTTGTGTCATTGGATGAACATTTAGGTCATTTTCGTCCTCCCTAGGCTTATTCTTGTCCAATTAGGGTTTTTAACCAATCTTGTGCATCCAATAAGTTCATTTGTGTCATTGGATGAACATTTAGGTCATTTTCGTCCACCCTAGTCTTATTCTTGTCCAATTAGGGTTTTAAGCAATCTTGTGCATCCAATAAGTTCATTTGTGTCATTGGATGAACATTTAGGTCATTTTCGTCCTCCCTAGTCTTATTCTTGTCCAATTAGGGTGTTAAGCAATCTTGTGCATCCAATAAGTTCATTTGTGTCATTGGATTAACATTTAGGTCATTTTCGTCCTTCCTAGGCTTATTCTTGTCCAATTAGGGTTTCTAACCAATCTTGTGCATCCAATAGGTGTGTTTGTGTCATTGGATGAACATTTAGGTCATTTTCGTCCTCCCTAGGCTTATTCTTGTCCAATTAGGGTTTTTAACCAATCTTGTGCATCCAATAAGTTCATTTGTGTCATTGGATGAACATTTAGGTTATTTTCGTCCTCCCTATGCTTATTGTTGTCCAATTAGGGTTTCTAACCAATCTTGTGCATCCAATAGGTGTGTTTGTGTCATTGGATGAACATTTAGGTCATTTTCGTCCACCCTAGGCTTATTCTTGTCCAATTAGGGTTTTTATCCAATCTTGTGCATCCAATAAGTTCATTTGTGTCATTGGATTAACATTTTAAGTCATTTTCGTCCTCCCTAGGCTTATTTTTGTCCAATAAGGGTTTCTAACCAATCTTGTGCATCCAATAGGTGTGTTTGTGTCATTGGATGAACATTTAGGTCATTTTCGTCCTCCCTAGGCTTATTCTTGTCCAATTAGGGTTTTTAACCAATCTTGTGCATCCAATAAGTTCATTTGTGTCATTGGATGAACATTTAGGTCATTTTTGTCCTCCCAAGGCTTATTCTTGTCCAATAAGGGTTTCTAACCAATCTTGTGCATCCAATAGGTGTGTTTTTGTCATTTGATGAAAATTTAGGTCATTTTCGTCCTCCGTATGCTTATTCTTGTCCAATTAGGGTTTTTAACCAATCTTGTGCATCCAATAGGTGTGTTTGTGTCATTGGATGAACATTTAGGTCATTTTCGTCCTCCCTAGGCTTATTCTTGTCCAATTAGGGTTTCTAACCAATCTTGTGCATCCAATAGGTGTGTTTGTGTCATTGGATGAACATTTAGGTCATTTTCGTCCTCCCTAGGCTTATTCTTGTCCAATTAGGGTTTATAACCAATCTTGTGCATCCAATAAGTTCAATTGTGTCATTGGATGAACATTTAGGCCATTTTCGTCCTCCCTAGGCTTATTCTTGTCCAATTAGGGTTTTTAACCAATCTTGTGAATCCAATAGGTGTGTTTGTGTCATTGGATGAACATTTAGGTCATTTTTGTCCTCCCTAGGCTTATTCTTGTCCAACTAGGGTTTTTAACCAATCTTGAGCATCCAATAAGTTCATTTGTGTCATTCGATTTACATTTAGGTAATTTTCGTCCTCCCTAGGCTTATTCTTGTCCAATTAGGGTTTCTAACCAATCTTGTGCATCCAATAGGTGTGTTTGTGTCATTGGATGAACATTTAGGTCATTTTCGTCCTCCCTAGGCTTATTCTTGTCCAATTAGGGTTTATAACCAATCTTGTGCATCCAATAAGTTCATTTGTGTCATTGGGTGAACACTTAGGTCATTTTCGTCCTCCCTAGGCTTATTCTTGTCCAATTAGGGTTTCTAACCAATCTTGTGCATCCAATAGGTGTGTTTAGTCATTTGATGAACATTTAGGTTATTTTCGACCTCTCTAGGCTTATTCTTGTCCAATTAGGATTTTAAGCAATCTTGTGCATCCAATAAGTTCATTTGTGTCATTGGGTGAACACTTAGGTCATTTTCGTCCTCCCTAGGCTTATTCTTGTCCAATTAGGGTTTCTAACCAATCTTGTGCATCCAATAGGTGTGTTTGTGTCATTGGATGAACATTTAGGTCATTTTCGTCCTCCCTAGGCTTATTCTTGTCCAATTAGGGTTTTTAACCAATCTTGTGCATCCAATAAATTCATTTGTGTCATTGGGTGAACACTTAGGTCATTTTCGTCCTCCCTAGGCTTATTCTTGTCCAATTAGGGTTTCTAACCAATTTTGTGCATTCAATAGGTGTGTTTAGTCATTTGATGAACATTTAGGTTATTTTCGACCTCTCTAGGCTTATTCTTGTCCAATTAGGGTTTTTAACCAATCCTGTGCATCCAATAAGTTCATTTGTGTCATTGGATTAACATTTAGGTCATTTTCGTCCTCCCTAGGCTTATGCTTGTCCAATTAGGGTTTCTAACCAATCTTGTGCATCCAATAGGTGTGTTTGTGTCATTGGATGAACATTTAGGTCATTTTCGTCCTCCCTAGGCTTATTCTTGTCCAATTAGGGTTTTTAACCAATCTTGTGCATCCAATAAGTTCACTTGTGTCATTGGATGAACATTTAGGTCATTTTCGTCCTCCCAAGGCTTATTCTTGTCCAATTAGGGTTTCTAACCAATCTTGTGCATCCAATAGGTGTGTTTGTGTCATTGGATGAACATTTAGGTCATTTTCATCCTCCCTAGTCTTATTCTTGTCCAATTAGGGTTTTAACCAATCTTGTGCATCCAATAAGTTCATTTGTGTCATTGGATGAATATTTAGGTCATTTTCGTCCTCCCTAGGCATATTCTTGTCCAATTAGGGTTTCTAACAAATCTTGTGCATCCAATAGGTGTGTTTGTGTCATTGGATGAACTTTTAGGTCATTTTCGTCCTCCCTAGTCTTATTCTTGTCAAATTAGGGTTTTAAGCAATCTTGTGCGTCCAATAAGTTCATTTGTGTCATTGGATTAACATTTAGGTCATTTTCGTCCTCCCTAGGCTTATTCTTGTCCAATTAGGGTTTCTAACCAATCTTGTGCATCCAATAGGTGTGTTTGTGTCATTGGATGAACATTTAGGTCATTTTCGTCCTCCCTAGGCTTATTCTTGTCCAATTAGGGTTTTTAACCAATCTTGTGCATCCAATAAGTTCATTTGTGTCATTGGATGAACAATTAGGTCATTTTTGTCCACCCTAAGCTTATTCTTGTCCAATAAGGGTTTTTAACCGATCTTATGCATCCAATAAGTTCATTTGTGTCATTGGATGAACATTTAGGTCATTTTCGTCCTCCCTAGGCTTATTCTTGTCAAATTAGGGTTTTTAACCAATCTTTTGCATCCAATAGGTGTGTTTGTGTCATTGGATGAACATTTAGGTCATTTTCGTCCTCCCTAGTCTTTTTTTTGTCCAAGTAGGGTTTATAACCAATCTTGTGCATCCAATAAGTTCATTTGTGTCATTGGATTAATATTTAGGTCATTTTCGTCTTTCCTAGGCTTATTCTTGTCCAATTAGGGTTTCTAACCAATCGTGTGCATCAAATAGGTGTGTTTGTGTCATTGGATGAACATTTAGGTCATTTTCGTCCTCCCTAGGCTTATTCTTGTCCAATTAGGGTTTTTAACCAATCTTGTGCATCCAATAAGTTCATTTGTGTCATTGGATGAACAATTAGGTCATTTTTGTCCACCCTAAGCTTATTCTTGTCCAATAAGGGTTTTTAACCGATCTTATGCATCCAATAAGTTCATTTGTGTCATTGGATGAACATTTAGGTCATTTTCGTCCTCCCTAGGCTTATTCTTGTCAAATTAGGGTTTTTAACCAATCTTTTGCATCCAATAGGTGTGTTTGTGTCATTGGATGAACATTTAGGTCATTTTCGTCCTCCCTAGTCTTTTTTTTGTCCAAGTAGGGTTTATAACCAATCTTGTGCATCCAATAAGTTCATTTGTGTCATTGGATTAACATTTAGGTCATTTTCGTCTTTCCTAGGCTTATTCTTGTCCAATTAGGGTTTCTAACCAATCGTGTGCATCAAATAGGTGTGTTTGTGTCATTGGATGAACATTTAGGTCATTTTCGTCCTCCCTAGGCTTATTCTTGTCCAATTAGGGTTTTTAACCAATCTTGTGCATCCAATAAGTTCATTTGTGTCATTGGATGAACAATTAGGTCATTTTTGTCCACCCTAAGCTTATTCTTGTCCAATAAGGGTTTTTAACCGATCTTATGCATCCAATAAGTTCATTTGTGTCATTGGATGAACATTTAGGTCATTTTCGTCCTCCCTAGGCTTATTCTTGTCAAATTAGGGTTTTTAACCAATCTTTTGCATCCAATAGGTGTGTTTGTGTCATTGGATGAACATTTAGGTCATTTTCGTCCTCCCTAGGCTTATTCTTGTCCAATTAGGGTTTTTAACCAATCTTGTGCATCCAATAAGTTCAATTGTGTCATTGGATGAACATTTAGGTCATTTTCATCCTCCCTAGGCTTATTCTTGTCCCATTAGGGTTTTTAACCAATCTTGTGCATCCAATAAGTTCAATTGTGTCATTGGATGAACATTTAGGTCATTTTCGTCTTCCCTAGGCTTATTCTTGTCCAATTAGGGTTTTTAACCAATCTTGTGCATCTAATAAGTTCATTTGTGTCTTTCGGTGAACATTTAGGTCATTTTCGTCCTCGCTAGGCATATTCTTGTCCAATTAGGGTTTCTAACCAATCTTGTGCATCCAATAGGTGTGTTTGTGTCATTGGATGAACATTTAGGTCATTTTCGTCTTCCCTAGGCTTATTCTTGTCCAATTAGGGTTTTTAACCAATCTTGTGCATCCAATAGGTGTGTTTGTGTCATTGGATAAACATTTAGGTCATTTTCGTCCTCCCTAGGCTTATTCTTGTCCAATTAGGATTTTTAACCAATCTTGTGCATCCAATAAGTTCATTTGTGTCATTGGATGAACATTTAGGTCATTTTCGTCCTCCCTAGAATTATTCTTGTCCAATTAGGGTTTCTAACCAATCTTGTGCATCCAATAAGTTCATTTGTGTCATTGGATGAACATTTAGGTCATTTTCGTCCTCCCTAGGCTTATTCTTGTCCAGTTAGGGTTTTTAACCAATCTTGTTCATCCAATAGGTGTGTTTGTGTCATTGGATGAACATTTAGGTCATTTTCATCCTCCCTAGGCTTATTCTTGTCAAGTTAGGGTTTTTAACCAATCTTGTGCAGTCAATAAGTTCATTTGTGTCATTGGATGAACATTTAGGTCATTTTTGTCCTCCCTAGGCTTATTCTTGTCCAATTAGGGTTTTTAAGCAATCTTGTGCATCCAATATGTTCATTTATGTCATTGGATGAACATTTAGGTCATTTTCGTCCTCCCTAGGCTTATTCTTGTCCAATTAGGGTTTTTAACCAATCTTGTGCATCCAATAAGTTCATTTGTGTCATTGGATGAACATTTAGGTCATTTTCGTCCTCCCTAGGCTTATTCTTGTCCAATTAGGGTTTTTAACCAATCTTGTGCATCCAATAAGTTCATTTGTGTCATTGGATGAACATTTAGGTTATTTTCGTCCTCCCTAGGCTTATTCTTGTCCAATTATGGTTTTTAACCAATCTTGTGCATCCAATTAGTTCATTTGTGTCATTTGATTAACATTTAGGTCATTTTCGTCCTCCCTTGGCTTATTCTTGTCCAATGACGGTTTCTAACAAATCTTGGGCATCCAATAGGTGTGTTTGTGTCATTGGATGAACATTTAGGTCATTTTCGTCCTCCCTAGGCTTATTCTTGTCCAATTAGGGTTTTTAACCAATCTTGTGCATCCAATAAGTTCATTTCTGTCATTGGATGAACATTTAGGTCATTTTCGTCCTCCCAAGGCTAATTCTTGTCCAATTAGGGTTTCTAACCAATCTTGTGCATCCAATAGGGGTGTTTGTGTCATTGGATGAACATTTAGGTCATTTTCGTCCTCCCTAGGCTTATTCTTGTCCAATTAGGGTTTTTAACCAATCTTGTGCATCCAATAAGTTCATTTGTGTCATTGGATGAACTTTTAGGTCATTTTCGTCCTCCCTAGGCTTATTCTTGTCCAATTAGGGTTTTTAACCAATCTTGTTCATCCAATAAATTCATTTGTGTCATTGGATTAACATTTAGGTCATTTTCGTCCTCCCTAGGCTTATTCTTGTCCAATTAGGGTTTTTAACCAATCTTGTGCATCCAATAAGTTCATTTGTGTCATTGGATGCACATTTAGGTCATTTTCGTCCTTCCTAGGCTTATTCTTGTCCAATTAGGGTTTCTAACCAATCTTGTGCATTCAATAGGTGTGTTTGTGTCATTGGACGAACATTTAGGTCATTTTCGTCCTCCCTAGGCTTATTCTTGTCCAATTAGGGTTTTTAACCAATCTTGTGCATCCAATAAGTTCATTTGTGTCATTGGATTAACATTTAGGTCATTTTCGTCCTTCCTAGGCTTATTCTTGTCCAATTAGGGTTTCTAACCAATCTTGTGCATTAAATAGGTGTGTTTGTGTCATTGGATGAACATTTAGGTCATTTTCATCCTCCCTAGTCTTATTCTTGTCCAATTAGGGTTTTTAAACAATCTTGTGCATCCAATAAGTTCATTTGTGTCATTGGATTAACATTTAGGTCATTTTCGTCCTTCCTAGGCTTATTCTTGTCCAATTAGGGTTTCTAACCAATCTTGTGCATCCAATAGGTGTGTTTGTGTCATTGGATGAACATTTAGGTCATTTTCGTCCTCCCTAGTCTTATTCTTGTCCAATTAGGGTTTTAAGCAATCTTGTGCATCCAATAAGTTCATTTGTGTCATTGGATGAATATTTAGGTCATTTTCATCCTCCCTATGCTTATTCTTGTCCAATTAGGGTTTCTAACCAATCTTGTGCATCCAATAGGTGTGTTTGTGTCATTGGATGAACATTTAGGTCATTTTCGTCCTCCCTAGGCTTATTCTTGTCCAATTAGGGTTTTTAACCAATCTTGTGCATCCAATAAGTTCATTTGTGTCATTGGATTAACTATTAGGTCATTTTCATCCTCCCTAGGCTTATTCTTGTCCAATTAGGGTTTTTAACCAATCTTGTGCATCCAATAGGTGTGTTTGTGTCATTGGATGAACATTTAGGTCATTTTCATCCTCCCTAGGCTTATTCTTGTCCAATTAGGGTTTTTAACCAAGCTTGTGCATCCAATAAGTTCATTTGTGTCATTGGATTAACAATTAGGTGATTTTTGTCCTCCCTAGGCTTATTCTTGTCCAATTAGGGTTTTTAACCAATCTTGTGCATCCAATAGGTGTGTTTGTGTCATTGGAATTACATTTAGGTCATTTTCATCCTCCCTAGGCTTATTCTTGTCCAATTAGGGTTTCTAACCAATCTTGTGCATCCAATAGGTGTGTTTGTGTCATTGGATGAACATTTAGGTCATTTTCGTCCTCCCTAGGCTTATTCTTGTCCAATTAGGGTTTTTAACCAATCTTGTGCATCCAATAAGTTCTTTTGTGTCATTGGGTGAACATTTAGGTCATTTTCGTCCTCCCTAGGCTTATTCTTGTCCAATTAGGGTTTCTAACCAATCTTGTGCATCCAATAGGTGTGTTTAGTCATTTGATGAACATTTAGGTTATTTTCGTTCTCCCTAGGCTTATTCTTGTCCAATTAGGGTTTTTAACCAATGTTGTGCATCTAATAACTTCATTTGTGTCATTGGATTAACATTTAGGTCATTTTCGTCCTCCCTAGGCTTATTCTTGTCCAATTAGGGTTTCTTACCAATCTTGTGCATCCAATAGGTGTGTTTGTGTCATTGGATGAAGATTTAGGTCATTTTCGTCCTCCCTAGGCTTATTCTTTTCCAATTAAGGTTTTTAACCAATCTTGTGCATCCAATGAGTTCATTTGTGTCATTAGATGAACATTTAGGTCATTTTCTTCCTCCCTAGGCATATTCTTGTCCAATTAGGGTTTCTAACCAATCTTGTGCATCCAATAGGTGTGTTTGTGTCATTGGATGAACATTTAGGTCATTTTCGTCCTCCCTAGGCTTATTCTTGTCCAATTAGGGTTTTTAACCAATCTTGTGCATCCAATAAGTTCATTTGTGTCATTGGATGAATAGTTAGGTCATTTTCGTCCTCCCTAGGCTTATTCTTGTCCAATTAGGGTTTCTAACCATTCTTGTGCATCGAATAGGTGTGTTTAGTCATTTGATGAACATTTAGGTTATTTTCGTCCTCCCTAGGCTTATTCTTGTCCAATTAGGGTTTTTAACCAATCTTGTGCATCCAATTAGTTCATTTGTGTCATTGGATTAACATTTAGGTCATTTTCGTCCTCCCTAGGCTTATTCTAGTCCAATTAGGGTTTCTAACCAATCTTGTGCATCCAATAGGTGTTTTTGTGTCATTGGATGAACATTTAGGTAATTTTCGTCCTCCCTAGGCTTATTCTTGTCCAATTAGGGTTTTTAACCAATCTTGTGCATCTAATAAGTTCAATTGTGTCATTGGACGAACATTTAGGTCATTTTCGTCCTCCCTAGGCTTATTCTTGTCCAATTAGGGTTTTTAACCAATCTTGTGCATCCAATAAGTTCATTTGTGTCATTGGATTAACATTTAGGTCATTTTCGTCCTCCCTTGGCTTATTCTTGTCCAATGACGGTTTCTAACCAATCTTGGGCATCCAATAGGTGTGTTTGTGTCATTGGATGAACATTTAGGTCATTTTCGTCCTCCCTAGGCTTATTCTTGTCCAATTAGGGTTTTTAACCAATCTTGAGCATCCAATAAGTTCATTTCTGTCATTGGATGAACATTTAGGTCATTTTCGTCCTCCCAAGGCTAATTCTTGTCCAATTAGGGTTTCTAACCAATCTTGGGCATCCAATAGGTGTGTTTGTGTCATTGGATGAACATTTAGGTCATTTTCGTCCTCCCTAGGCTTATTCTTGTCCAATTAGGGTTTTTAACCAATCTTGTGCATCCAATAAGTTCATTTGTGTCATTGGATGAACATTTAGGTCATTTTCGTCCTCCCTAGGCTTATTCTTGTCCAATTAGGGTTTTTAACCAATCTTGTTCATCCAATAAATTCATTTGTGTCATTGGATTAACATTTAGGTCATTTTCGTCCTCCCTAGGCTTATTCTTGTCCAATTAGGGTTTTTAACCAATCTTGTGCATCCAATAGGTTCATTTGTGTCATTGGATGCACATTTAGGTCATTTTCGTCCTTCCTAGGCTTATTCTTGTCCAATTAGGGTTTCTAACCAACCTTGTGCATCCAATAGATGTGTTTGTGTCATTGGATGAACATCTAGGTCATTTTCGTCCTCCCTAGGCTTATTTTGCCCAATTAGGGTTTTTAAACAATCTTGTGCATCCAATAAGTTCATTTGTGTCATTGGATTAACATTTAGGTTATTTTCGTCCTTCCTAGGCTTATTCTTGTCCAATTAGGGTTTCTAACCAATCTTGTGCATCAAATAGGTGTGTTTGTGTCATTGGATGAACATTTAGGTCATTTTCGTCCTCCCTAGGCTTATTCTTGTCCCATTAGGGTTTTTAACCAATCTTGTGCATCCAATAGGTGTGTCTGTGTCATTGGATGAACATTTAGGTCATTGTCGTCCTCCCTAGGCTTATTCTTGTCCAATTAGGGTTTTTAACCGATCTTGTGCATCCAATAAGTTCATTTGTGTCATTGGATTAACATTTAGGTCATTTTCGTCCTTCCTAGGCTTATTCTTGTCCAATTAGGGTTTCTAACCAATCTTGTGCATCCAATAGGTGTGTTTGTGTCATTGGATGAACATTTAGGTTATTTTCGTCCTCCCTAGTCTTATTCTTGTCCAATTAGGGTTTTAAGCAATCTTGTGCATCCAATAAGTTCATTTGTGTCATTGGATGAATATTTAGGTCATTTTCATCCTCCCTAGGGTTATTCTTCTCCAATTAGGGTTTCTAACCAATCTTGTGAATCCAATAGGTGTGTTTGTGTCATTGGATGAACATTTAGGTCATTTTCGTCCTTCCTAGACTTATTCTTGTCCAATTAGGGTTTTTAACCAATCTTGTGCATCCAATAAGTTCATTTGTGTCATTGGATGAACATTTAGGTCATTTTCGTCCTCCCTAGGCTTATTCTTGTCCAATTAGGGTTTTTAACCAATCTTGTGCATCCAATAAGTTCATTTGTATCATTGGATTAACATTTAGGTCATTTTCGTCCTTCCTAGGCTTATTCTTGTCCAATTAGGGTTTCTAACCAATCTTGTGCATCCAATAGGTGTGTTTGTGTCATTGGATGAACATTTAGGTTATTTTCGTCCTCCCTAGTCTTATTCTTGTCCAATTAGGGTTTTAAGCAATCTTGTGCATCCAATAAGTTCATTTGTGTCATTGGATGAATATTTAGGTCATTTTCATCCTCCCTAGGCTTATTCTAGTCCAATTAGGGTTTCTAACCAATCTTGTGCATCCAATAGGTGTGTTTGTGTCATTGGATGAACATTTAGGTCATTTTCGTCCTCCCTAGTCTTATTCTTGTCCAATTAGGGTTTTGAGCAATCTTGTGCATCCAATAAGTTCATTTGTGTCATTGGATGAACATTTAGGTCATTTTTGTCCTCCCTAGGCATATTCTTGTCCAATTAGGGTAATAAGTTCATTTGTGTCATTGGGTGAACATTTAGGTCATTTTCGTCCTACCTAGGCTTATTCTTGTCATATTAGGGTTTCTAACCAATCTTGTGCATCCAATAGGTGTGTTTAGTCATTTGATGAACATTTAGGTTATTTTCGTCCTCCCTAGGCTTATTCTTGTCCAATTAGGGTTTTTAACCAATCTTGTGCATCCAATAAGTTCATTTGTGTCATTGGATTAACATTTAGGTCATTTTCGTCCTCCCTAGGCTTATTCTTGTCCAATTAGGGTTTCTAACCAATCTTGTGCATCCAATAGGTGTGTTTGTGTCATTGGATGAACATTTAGGTCATTTTCGTCCTCCCTAGGCTTATTCTTGTCCAATTAGGGTTTTTAACCAATCTTGTGCCTCCAATAAGTTCGTTTGTGTCATTGGATTAACATTTAGGTCATTTTCGTCCTTCCTAGGCTTATTCTTGACCAATTAGGGTTTTTAACCAATCTTGTGCATCCAATAAGTTCATTTGTGTCATTGGATTAACATTTAGGTCATTTTCGTCCTCCCTAGGCTTATTCTTGTCCAATTAGGGTTTCTAACCAATCTTGTGCATCCAATAGGTGTGTTTGTGTCATTGGATGAACATTTAGGTCATTTTCGTCCTCCCTAGGCTTATTCTTGTCCAATTAGGGTTTTTAACCAATCTTGTGCATCCAATAAGTTCATTTGTGTCTTTGGGTGAACATTTAGGTCATTTTCGTCCTTCCTAGGCTTATTATTGTCCAATTAGGGTTTCTAACCAATCTTGTGCATCCAATAGGTGTGTTTAGTCATTTGATGAACATTTAGGTTATTTTCGTCCTCCCTAGGCTTATTCTTGTCCAATTAGGGTTTTTAACCAATCTTGTGCATCCAATAAGTTCATTTGTGTCATTGGATTAACATTTAGGTCATTTTCGTCCTCCCTAGGCTTATTCTTGTCCAATTAGGGTTTCTAACCAATCTTGTGCATCCAATAGGTGTGTTTGTGTCATTGGATGAACATTTAGGTCATTTTCGTCCTCCCTAGGCTTATTCTTTTCCAATTAGGGTTTTTAACCAATCTTGTGCATCCAATAAGTTCATTTGTGTCATTGGATGAATAGTTAGGTTATTTTCGTCCTCCCTAGGCTTATTCTTGTCAAATTAGTGTTTCTAACCAATCGTGTGCATCCAATAGGTGTGTTTGTGTCATTGGATGAACATTTAGGTCATTTTCGTCTCCCTAGTCTTATTCTTGTCCAATTAGGGTTTTAAGCAATCTTGTGCTTCCAATAATTTCATTTGTGTCATTGGATGAATATTTAGGTCATTTTCATCCTCCCTAGGCATATTCTTGCCCAATTAGGGTTTCTAACCAATCTTGTGAATCCAATAGGTGTGTTTGTGTCATTGGATGAACATTTAGGTCATTTTCGTCCTCCCTAGTCTTATTCTTGTCCAATTAGGGTTTTAAGCTATCTTGTGCATCCAATAAGTTCATTTGTGTCATTGGATGAATAGTTAGGTCATTTTCGTCCTCCCTAGGCTTTTTCTTGTCCAATTAGGATTTCTAACCATTCTTGTGCATCGAATAGGTGTGTTTAGTCATTTGATGAACATTTAGGTTATTTTCGTCCTCCCTAGGCTTATTCTTGTCCAATTAGGGTTTTTAACCAATCTTGTGCATCCAATAAGTTCATTTGTGTCATTGGATTAACATTTAGGTCATTTTCGTCCTCCCTAGGCTTATTCTTGTCCAATTAGGGTTTCTAACCAATCTTGTGCATCCACTAGGTGTGTTTGTGTCATTGGATGAACATTTAGGTCATTTTCGTCCTCCCTAGGCTTATTCTTGTCCAATTAGGGTTTTTAACCAATCTTGTGCATCCAATAAGTTCAATTGTGTCATTGGATGAACATTTAGGTCATTTTCGTCCGCCCTAGGCTTATTCTTGTCCAATTAGGGTTTTTAACCAATCTTGTGCATCCAATAAGTTCATTTGTGTCATTGGATGAACATTTAGGTCATTTTCGTCCTCCCTAGGCTTATTCTTGTCCAATTAGGGGTTTTAGCCAATCTTGTGCAACCAATAAGTTCATTTGTGTCATTGGAGGAACATTTAGTTCACTTTCGTCCTCCCTAGGCTTATTCTTGTCCAATTAGGATTTTTAACCAATCTTGTGCATCCAATAGGTGTGTTTGTGTCATTGGAGGAACATTTAGGTCATTTTCGTCCTCCCCAGTCTTATTCTTGTCCAATTAGGGTTTTTAACCAATCTTGTGCATCCAATAAGTTCATTTGTGTCATTGGATGAACATTTAGGTCATTTTCGTCCTCCCTAGGCTTATTCTTGTCCAATTAGGGTTTTTAACCAATCTTGTGCATCCAATAAGTTCATTTGTGTCATTGGATGAACATTTAGGTCATTTTCCTTCTCCCAAGGCTTATTCTTGTCCAATTAGGGTTTTTAACCAATCTTGTGCATCCAATAAGTTAATTTGTGTCATTGGATGAACATTTAGGTCATTTTCGTCCTCCCTAGGCTTATTCTTGTCCAATTAGGGTTTTTAACCAATCTTGTGCATCCAATAAGTTCATTTGTGTCATTGGATTAACATTTAGGTCATTTTCGTCCTCCCTAGGCTTATTCTTGTCCAATTAGGGTTTTTAACCAATTTTGTGCATCCAATAGGTGTGTATGTTTCATTGGATGAACATTTAGGTCATTTTCGTCCTCCCTAGGCTTATTCTTGTCCAATTAGGGTTTTTAACCAATCTTGTGCATCCAATAAGTTCATTTGTGTCATTGGATGAACATTTAGGTCATTTTCGTCCTCCCTAGGCTTATTCTTGTCCAATTAGGGTTTTTAACCAATCTTGTGCATCCAATAGGTGTGTTTGTGTCATTGGATGAACATTTAGGTCATTTTCGTCCTCCCTAGGCTTATTCTTGTCCAATTAGGGATTTTAACCGATCTTGTGCATCCAATAAGTTCATTTGTGTCATTGGATTAACATTTAGGTCATTTTCGTCCTTCCTAGGCTTATTCTTGTCCAATTAGGGTTTCTAACCAATCTTGTGCATTCAATAGGTGTGTTTGTGTCATTGGATGAACATTTAGGTCATTTTCGTCCTCCCTAGGCTTATTCTTGTCCAATTAGGGTTTTTAACCAATCTTGTGCATCCAATAAGTTTATTTGTGTCATAGGATTAACATTTAGGTCATTTTCGTCCTTCCTAGGCTTATTCTTGTCCAATTAGGGTTTCTAACCAACCTTGTGCATCCAATAGGTGTGTGTGTGTCATTGGATGAACATTTAGGTCATTTTCGTCCTCCCTAGTCTTATTCTTGTCCAATTAGGGTTTTAAGCAATCTTGTGCATCCAATAAGTTCATTTGTGTCATTGGATTAACATTTAGGTCATTTTCGTCCTCCCTAGGCTTATTCTTGTCCAATTAGGGTTTTTAACCAATCATGTGCATCCAATAAGTTCATTTGTGTCATTGGATGAACAATTAGGTCATTTTCGTCCACCCTAAGCTTATTCTTGTCCAATTAGGGTTTTTAACCAATCTTATGCATCCAATAAGTTCATTTGTGTCATTGGATTAGGGTTTAGGGTTTAGGGTTTAGGGTGTGTTTGTGTCATTGGATGAACATTTAGGTCATTTTCGTCCTCCCTAGGCTTATTCTTGTCCAATTAGGGTTTTTAACCAATCTTGTGCATCCAATAAGTTCATTTGTGTCATTGGATTAACATTTAGGTCATTTTCGTCCTTCCTAGGCTTATTCTTGTCCAATTAGGGTTTCTAACCAATCTTGTGCATCCAATAGGTGTGTTTGTGTCATTGGATGAACATTTAGGTCATTTTCGTCCTCCCTAGTCTTATTCTTGTCCAATTAGGGTTTTAAGCAATCTTGTGCATCCAATAAGTTCATTTGTGCCATTGGATGAACATTTAGGTTATTTTCGTCCTCACTAGGCTTAGTTTTGTGCAATTAGGGTTTTTAACCAATTTTGTGCATCCAATAGGTGTGTTTGTGTCATTAGATGAACATTTAGGTCATTTTCATCCTCCCTAGGCTTATTGTTGTCCAATTAGGGTTTTTAACCAATCTTGTGCATCCAATAGGTGTGTTTGTGTCATTTGATGAACATTTATGTCATTCTCATCCTCCCTAGTCTTATTCTTGTCCAATTAGGGTTTAAAGCAATCTTGTGCATCCAATAAGTTCATTTGTGTCATTGGATTAAGATTTAAGTCATTTTCGTCCTCCCTAGTCTTATTCTTGTTCAATTAGGGTTTCTAACCAATCTTGTGCATCCAATAGGTGTGTTTGTGTCATTGGATGAACATTTAGGTCATTTTCGTCCTCCCTAGGCTTATTCTTGTCCAATTAGGGTTTTTAACCAATCTTGTGCATCCAATAAGTTCATTTGTGTCATTGGATGAACATTTAGGTCATTTTCGTCCTCCCTAGGCTTATTCTTGTCCAATTAGTGTTTTTAAGCAATCTTGTGCATCCAATAAGTTCATTTGTGTCATTGGATGAACATTTAGGTCATTTTCGTCCTCCCTAGGCTTATTCTTGTTCAATTAGGGTTTCTAACCAATCTTGTGCATCCAATAGGTGTGTTTGTGTCATTGGATGAACATTTAGGTCATTTTCGTCCTCCCTAGTCTTATTCTTGTCCAATTAGGGTTTTAAGCAATCTTGTGCATCCAATAAGTTCATTTGTGCCATTGGATGAACCTTTAGGTTATTTTCGTCCTCACTAGGCTTAGTTTTGTGCAATTAGGGTTTTTAACCAATTTTGTGCATCCAATAGGTGTGTTTGTGTCATTAGATGAACATTTAGGTCATTTTCATCCTCCCTAGGCTTATTGTTGTCCAATTAGGGTTTTTAACCAATCTTTTGCATCCAATAGGTGTGTTTGTGTCATTTGATGAACATTTATGTCATTCTCATCCTCCCTAGTCTTATTCTTGTCCAATTAGGGTTTAAAGCAATCTTGTGCATCCAATAAGTTCATTTGTGTCATTGGATTAAGATTTAAGTCATTTTCGTCCTCCCTAGGCTTATTCTTGTTCAATTAGGGTTTCTAACCAATCTTGTGCATCCAATAGGTGTGTTTGTGTCATTGGATGAACATTTAGGTCATTTTCGTCCTCCCTAGGCTTATTCTTGTCCAATTAGGGTTTTTAACCAATCTTGTGCATCCAATAAGTTCATTTGTGTCATTGGATGAACATTTAGGTTATTTTCGTCCTCCCTATGCTTATTCTTGTCCAATTAGGGTTTTTAACCAATCTTGTGCATCCAATAAGTTCATTTGTGTCATTGGATGAACATTTAGGTCATTATCATCCTCCATAGTCTTATTCTTGTCCAATTAGGGTTTTTATGCAATCTTGTGCATCCAATAGGTGTGTTTGTGTCATTGGATGAACATTTTGGTCATTTTCGTCCTCCCTAGTCTTATTCTTGTCCAATTAGGGTTTTTAACCAATCTTGTGCATCCAATAGGTGTGTTTGTGTCATTGGATGAACATTTAGGTCATTTTCGTCCTCCCTAGGCTTATTCTTGTCCAATTAGGGTTTTTAACCAATCTTGTGCATCCAATAAGTTCATTTGTGTCATTGGATGAACATTTAGGTTATTTTCGTCCTCCCTAGGCTTATACTTGTCCAATTATGGTTTTTAACCAATCTTGTGCATCCAATAAGTTCATTTGTGTCATTTGATTAACATTTAGGTCATTTTCGTCCTCCCTTGGCTTATTCTTGTCCAATGACGGTTTCTAACAAATCTTGGGCATCCAATAGGTGTGTTTGTGTCATTGGATGAACATTTAGGTCATTTTCGTCCTCCCTAGGCTTATTCTTGTCCAATTAGGGTTTTTAACCAATCTTGTGCATCCAATAAGTTCATTTTTGTCATTGGATGAACATTTAGGTCATTTTCGTCCTCCCAAGGCTAATTCTTGTCCAATTAGGGTTTCTAACCAATCTAGTGCATCCAATAGGGGTGTTTGTGTCATTGGATGAACATTTAGGTCATTTTCTTCCTCCCTAGGCTTATTCTTGTCCAATTAGGGTTTTTAACCAATCTTGTGCATCCAATAAGTTCATTTGTGTCATTGGATGAACATTTAGGTCATTTTCGTCCTCCCTAGGCTTATTCTTGTCCAATTAGGGTTTTTAACCAATCTTGTGCATCCAATAAGTTCATTTGTGTCATTGGATGAACATTTAGGTTATTTTCGTCCTCCCTAGGCTTATTCTTGTCCAATTATGGTTTTTAACCAATCTTGTGCATCCAATAAGTTCATTTGTGTCATTGGATTAACATTTAGGAAGTCATTTTCGTCCTTCCTAGGCTTATTCTTGTCCAGTTAGGGTTTCTAACCAATCTTGTGCATTGAATAGGTGTGTTTGTGTCATTGGATGAACATTTAGGTCATTTTCGTCCTCCCTAGTCTTATTCTTGTCCAATTAGGGTTTTTAACCAATCTTGTGAATCCAATAGGTGTGTTTGTATCATTGGATGAACATTTAGGTCATTTTCGTCCTCCCTAGGCTTATTCTTGTGCAATTAGGGTTTTTAACCAATCTTGTTCATCCAATAAGTTCATTTGTGTCATTGGATGAACATTTAGGTCATTTTCGTCCTCCCAAGGCTTATTCTTGTCCAATTAGGGTTTCTAACCAATCTTGTACATCCAATAGGTGTGTTTGTGTCATTGGATGAACATTTAGGTCATTTTCGTCCTCCCTAGTCTTATTCTTGTCCAATTAGGGTTTTTAACCAATCTTGTGCATCCAATAAGTTCATTTCTGTCATTGGATGAACATTTAGGTCATTTTCGTCCTCCCTAGGTTTATTCTTGTCCAATTAGGGTTTCTAACCAATCTTGTGCATCCAATAGGTGTGTTTGTGTCATTGGATGAACATTTAGGTCATTTTGGTCCTCCCTAGGCTTATTCTTGTCCAATTAGGGTTTTTAACCAATCTTGTGCATCCAATAAGTTCATTTGTGTCATTGGATGAACATTTAGGTCATTTTCGTCCTTCCTAGGCTTATTCTTGTCCAATTAGGGTTTCTAACCAACCTTGTGCATCCAATAGATGTGTTTGTGTCATTGGATGAACATTTAGGTCATTTTCGTCCTCCCTAGGCTTATTTTGCTCAATTAGGGTTTTTAAACAATCTTGTGCATCCAATAAGTTCATTTGTGTCATTGGATTAACATTTAGGTCATTTTCGTCCTTCCTAGGCTTATTCTTGTCCAATTAGGGTTTCTAACCAATCTTGTGCATCCAATAGGTGTGTTTGTGTCATTGGATGAACATTTAGGTTATTTTCGTCCTCCCTAGTCTTATTCTTGTCCAATTAGGGTTTTAAGCAATCTTGTGCATCCAATAAGTTCATTTGTGTCATTGGATGAATATTTAGGTCATTTTCATCCTCCCTAGGGTTATTCTTCTCCAATTAGGGTTTCTAACCAATCTTGTGAATCCAATAGGTGTGTTTGTGTCATTGGATGAACATTTAGGTCATTTTCGTCCTTCCTAGACTTATTCTTGTCCAATTAGGGTTTTTAACCAATCTTGTGCATCCAATAAGTTCATTTGTGTCATTGGATGAACATTTAGGTCATTTTCGTCCTCCCTAGGCTTATTCTTGTCCAATTAGGGTTTTTAACCAATCTTGTGCATCCAATAAGTTCATTTGTATCATTGGATTAACATTTAGGTCATTTTCGTCCTTCCTAGGCTTATTCTTGTCCAATTAGGGTTTCTAACCAATCTTGTGCATCCAATAGGTGTGTTTGTGTCATTGGATGAACATTTAGGTCATTTTCGTCCTCCCTAAGCTTATTCTTGTCCAATTAGGGTTTTTAGCCAATCTTGTGCATCCAATAAGTTCATTTGTGTCATTGGGTGAACATTTAGGTCATTTTCGTCCTCCCTAGGCTTATTCTTGTCCAATTAGGGTTTCTAACCAATCTTGTGCATCCAATAGGTGTGTTTAGTCACTTGATGAACATTTAGGTTATTTTCGTCCTCCCTAGGCTTATTCTTGTCCAATTAGGGTTTTTAACCAATCTTGTGCATCCAATAAGTTCATTTGTGTCATTGGATTAACATTTAGGTCATTTTCGTCCTTCCTAGGCTTATTCTTGTCCAATTAGGGTTTCTAACCAATCTTGTGCTTCAAATAGGTGTGTTTGTGTCATTGGATGAACATTTAGGTCATTTTCGTCCTCCCTAGGCTTATTCTTGTCCAATTAGGGTTTTTAACCAATCTTGTGCATCCAATAAGTTCATTTGTGTCATTGGATGAACATTTAGGTCATTTTCGTCCTCCCAAGGCTATTTTTTGTCCAATTAGGGTTTCTAACCAATCTTGTGCATCCAATAGGTGTGTTTGTGTCATTGGATGAACATTTAGGTCATTTTCGTCCTCCCTATGCTTATTCTTGTCCAATTAGGGTTTCTAACCAATCTTGTGCATCCAATAGGTGTGTTTAGTCATTTGATGAACATTTAGGTTATTTTCGTCCTCCCTAGGCTTATTCTTGTCCAATTAGGGTTTTTAACCAATCTTGTGCATCCAATATGTTCATCTGTGTCATTGGATGAACATTTAGGTCATTTTCGTCCTCCCTAGGCTTAATCTTGTCAAATTAGGGTTTCTAACCAATCTTGTGCATCCAATAGGTGTGTTTGTGTCATTGGATGAACATTTAGGTCATTTTCGTCCTCCCTAGGCTTATTCTTGTCCAATTAGGGTTTTTAACCAATCTTGTGCATCCAATAAGTTCATTTGTGTCATTGGATTAACATTTAGGTCATTTTCGTCCTTCCTAGGCTTATTCTTGAACAATTAGGGTTTCTTACCAATCTTGTGCATCCAATAGGTGTGTTTGTGTCATTGGATGAACATTTAGGTCATTTTGGTCCTCCCTAGGCTTACTCTTGTCCAATTAGGGTTTTTAACCAATCTTGTGCATCCAATAAGTTCATTTGTGTCATTGGATTAACATTTAGGTCATTTTCGTCCTTCCTAGGCTTATTCTTGTCCAATTAGGGTTTCTAACCAATCTTGTGCATCCAATAGGTGTGTTTGTGTCATTGGATGAACATTTTGGTCGTTTTCGTCCTCCCTAGTCTTATTCTTGTCCAATTAGGGTTTTAAGCAATCTTGTGCGTCCAATAAGTTCATTTGTGTCATTGAATGAACATTTAGGTCATTTTCGTCCTTCCTAGGCTTATTCTTGTCCAATTAGGGTTTCTAACCAATCTTATGCATCTAATAGGTGTGTTTGTGTCATTGGATGAACATTTAGGTCATTTTCGTCCTCCCTAGGCTTATTCTTGTCCAATTAGGGTTTTTAACCAATCTTGTGCATCCAATAAGTTCATTTGTGTCATTGGATTAACATTTAGGTCATTTTCGTCCTTCCTAGGCTTATTCTTGTCCAATTAGGGTTTCTAACCAATCTTGTGCATCCAATAGGTGTGTTTGTGTCATTGGATGAACATTTAGGTCATTTTCGTCCTCATTAGTCTTATTCTTGTCCAATTAGGGTTTTAACCAATCTTGTGCATCCAATAAGTTCATTTGTGTCATTGGATGAATAGTTAAGTAATTTTCGTCCTCCCTAGGCTTATTCATGTCCAATTTGGGTTTTTAACCAATCTTGTGCATCCAATAGGTGTGTTTGTGTCATTGGATGAACATTTAGGTCATTTTCGTCCTCCCTAGGCTTATTCTTGTCCAATTAGGGTTTTTAACCAATCTTGTGCATCCAATAAGTTCATTTGTGTCATTGGATTAACATTTAGGTCATTTTCGTCCTTCCTAGGCTTATTCTTGTCCAATTAGGGTTTCTAACCAATCTTGTGCATCCAATAGGTGTGTTTGTGTCATTGGATGAACATTTCGGTCATTTTCGTCCTCCCTAGGCTTATTCTTGTCCAATTAGGGTTTTTAACCAATCTTGTGCATCCAATAAGTTCATTTGTGTCATTGGATGAACATTTAGGTCATTTTCGTCCTCCCTAGGCTTATTCTTGTCCAATTAGGGTTTTTAACCAATCTTGTGCATCCAACAAGTTCATTTGTGTCATTGGGTGAATATTTAGGTCATTTTCGTCCTCCCTAGGCTTCTTCTTGTCCAATTAGGGTTTCTAACCAATCTTGTGCATCCAATAGGTGTGTTTAGTCATTTGATGAACATTTAGGTTATTTTCGTCCTCCCTAGGCTTATTCTTGTCCAATTAGGGTTTTTAACCAATCTTGTGCATCCAATAAGTTCATTTGTGTCATTGGATTAACATTTAGGTCATTTTCGTCCTCCCTAGGCTTATTCTTGTGCAATTAGGGTTCTTAACCAATCTTATGCATCCAATAAGTTCATTTGTGTCATTGGATGAACATTTAGGTCATTTTCGTCCTCCCAAGGCTTATTCTTGTCCAATTTGGGTTTCTAACCAATCTTGTGCATCCAATAAGTTCATTTGTGTCATTGGATGAACATTTAGGTCATTTTCGTCCTCCCTAGGCTTATTCTTGTCCAATTAGGGTTTTTAACCAATCTTGTGCATCCAATAAGTTCATTTGTGTCATTGGATTAACATTTAGGTCATTTTCGTCCTTCATAGGGTTATTCTTGTCCAATTAGGGTTTCTAACCAATCTTGTGCATCCAATAGGTGTGTTTGTGTCATTGGATGAACATTTAGGTCATTTTCGTCCTCCATAGGCTTATTCTTGTCCAATTAGGGTTTTTAACCAATCTTGTGCATCCAATAAGTTCATTTGTGTCATTGGATGAACATTTAGGTCATTTTCGTCCTCCCTAGGCTTATTCTTGTCCAATTAGGGTTTTGAACCAATCTTGTGCATCCAATAGGTGTGTTTGGGTCATTGGATGAACATTTAGGTCATTTTCGTCCTCCCTAGGCTTATTCTTCTCCAATTAGGGTTTTTAACCAATCTTGAGCATCCAATAAGTTCATTTGTGTCATTGGGTGAACATTTAGGTCATTTTCGTCCTCCCAAGGCTTATTCTTGTCCAATTAGGGTTTCTAAACAATCTTGTGCATCCAATAGGTGTGTTTGTGTCATTGGATGAACATTTAGGTCATTTTCGTCCTCCCTAGGCTTATTCTTGTCCAATTAGGGTTTTTAACCAATCTTGTGCATCCAATAAGTTCATTTGTGTCATTGGATGAACATTTAGGTCATTTTCGACCTCCCAAGGCTTATTCTTGACCAATTAGGGTTTTTAACCAATCTTGTGCATCCACTAAGTTCATTTGTGTCATTGGATGAACATTTAGGTCATTTTCGTCCTCCCTATGCTTATTCTTGTCCAATTAGGGTTTTTAACCAATCTTGTGCATCCAATAGGTGTGTTTAGTCATTTGATGAACATTTAGGTCATTTTCGTCCTCCCTAGGCTTATTCTTGTCCAATTAGTGTTTTTAACCAATCTTGTGCATCCAATAGGTGTGTTTGTGTCATTGGAAGAACATTTAGGTCATTTTCGTCCTCCCTATGCTTATTCTTGTCCAATTAGGGTTTTTAACCAATCTTGTGCATCCAATAGGTGTGTTTGTGTCATTGGATGAACATTTAGGTCATTTTCGTCCTCCCTAGGCTTATTCTTGTCCAATTAGGGTTTTTAACCAATCTTGTGCATCCAATAAGTTCATTTGTGTCATTGGATGAATAGTTAGGTCATTTTCGTCCTCCCTAGGCTTATTCTTGTCCAATTAGGGTTTATAACCAATCTTGTGCATCCAATTGGTGTGTTTAGTCATTTGATGAACATTTAGGTTATTTTCGTCCTCCCTAGGCTTATTCTTGTCCAATTAGGGTTTTTAACCAATCTTGTGCATCCAATAAGTTCATTTGTGTCATTGGATTAACATTTAGGTCATTTTCGTCCTCCCTAGGCTTATTCTTGTCCAATTAGGGTTTCTAACCAATCTTGTGCATCCAATAGGTGTGTTTGTGTCATTGGATGAACATTTAGGTCATTTTCGTCCTCCCTAGGCTTATTCTTGTCCAATTAGGGTTTTTAACCAATCTTGTGCCTCCAATAAGTTCGTTTGTGTCATTGGATTAACATTTAGGTCATTTTCGTCCTTCCTAGGCTTATTCTTGACCAATTAGGGTTTTTAACCAATCTTGTGCATCCAATAAGTTCATTTGTGTCATTGGATTAACATTTAGGTCATTTTCGTCCTCCCTAGGCTTATTCTTGTCCAATTAGGGTTTCTAACCAATCTTGTGCATCCAATAGGTGTGTTTGTGTCATTGGATGAACATTTAGGTCATTTTCGTCCTCCCTAGGCTTATTCTTGTCCAATTAGGGTTTTTAACCAATCTTGTGCATCCAATAAGTTCATTTGTGTCTTTGGGTGAACATTTAGGTCATTTTCGTCCTTCCTAGGCTTATTATTGTCCAATTAGGGTTTCTAACCAATCTTGTGCATCCAATAGGTGTGTTTAGTCATTTGATGAACATTTAGGTTATTTTCGTCCTCCCTAGGCTTATTCTTGTCCAATTAGGGTTTTTAACCAATCTTGTGCATCCAATAAGTTCATTTGTGTCATTGGATTAACATTTAGGTCATTTTCGTCCTCCCTAGGCTTATTCTTGTCCAATTAGGGTTTCTAACCAATCTTGTGCATCCAATAGGTGTGTTTGTGTCATTGGATGAACATTTAGGTCATTTTCGTCCTCCCTAGGCTTATTCTTGTCCAATTAGGGTTTTTAACCAATCTTGTTTATCCAATAAGTTCATTTGTGTCATTGGATGAACATTTAGGTCATTTTCGTCCTCCCTAGGCTTATTCTTGTCCAATTAGGGTTTTTAACCAATCTTGTGCATCCAATAAGTTCATTTGTGTCATTGGATGAACATTTAGGTCATTTTCGTCCTCCCTAGTCTTATTCTTGTCGAATTAGGGTTTTTATGCAATCTTGTGCACCCAATAGGTGTGTTTGTGTCATTGGAAGAACATTTAGGTTATTTTCGTCCTCCCTAGTCTTATTCTTGTCCAATTAGGGTTTTTATGCAATCTTGTGCATCCAATAGGTGTGTTTGTGTCATTGGACGAACATTTAGGTCATTTTCGTCCTCCCTAGGCTTATTCTTGTCCAATTAGGGTTTTTAACCAATCTTGTGCATCCAATAAGTTCATTTGTGTCATTGGATGAACATTTAGGTCATTTTCGTCCTCCCTAGGCTTATTGTTGTCCAATTACGGTTTTTAACCAATCTTGTGCATCCAATAAGTTCATTTGTGTCATTGGTGTTGGTACCAGTAACCTCTGTTAAATGAAAATTATGCGGAAGATTACCTATTTTTAGAGATATGCGCAGCAGTTTAACAAATCGTACATTTATTAAACATAACATCAAATAAGGTCCCAAAACTACAAAACAAATGAATGCACAAAGTATATGGATCAAAGAATATATTGAGAGATGCACCAGTTACGTTTATTATTCAAGATATTGATTCACTTACAATCATGCTGGAAACAGTCTTTCATGTAATATCAAAATATGCAGAAAGATATTCAAGTACTCAATCAATATCAAACAAATACACAATGCAGAAATTAAAAAGAGATAAGGGTAAGAAAGATTGTACGCAGTGATTTATACTGGTTCAGCCGTTGTTGAACGACCTACGTCCAGTCCCAAGATCAAATCCAATCTTGGCCTTTCCAATAGAATATCTCAGAATCCGTTTACAGATGTTCTAGCTCCTCGCCTATCAATCTAAAACGATTCTTTCTATTCTATTCTTATCTCCCTGAATCCCAGAGTTTATCTCCCATAAACTCTTCCAAGATTACAGTCAAGTTTCTTCTTGATGAGACCTCTCAATCACAGAAGATAACCACCAGTTAAGACTGGATTTCTCAATGTTATTTGTTTTAAGAATTTGTTTACAGATGTATCTAAAACAGAAATTACACAGAAATTTCTTCAGCAGTCTTCTTCTCTAAAGTTGTTTCTTCAGCAATCTTTCTCAGTTCTTGTTGATCATGAAAGATGAATCTTCATGACTGAAAAAGTAATGTTCAAAGTTATTTCACAGTGAGAAACAAAGATATCAGAAAGTTATGTGTACGTTGTTGTATATCTTCGAAGAAGAGAATGAAAAACAGTTTATATAGTTTCAGGAAAAACAACATATGCATCGATTTACCCAATCGATTCATTAAAGTCATAATGCTGGTTAATCGATTTCCTCAATCGATTTCGTGAGTCTTGTTTTTCTTGAATCTTGAAACTGTACATTCTAATCGATTTACTCAATCGATTATTTTAAGTAGTTCTTCAAACTTTGATAACAGTATATAATTAAATCGATTTGCAGAATCGACTTGATGTGTTTTGTTCAAACAACGAGATCAAAACCATCGATGTGCTTAATCGATTTAACCATTCAGTCATCTCTGTTTATAAAACTTTTATGTCAATCGATTGTGCCAATCGATTGTGGTCTTTAAGTCTGAAGTACTTTTCATCAGTTGGGTTATTCAATCGATTTACCAAGTCGATTGATACCAACATTTATAACACAGATGTATATAAACAGATTGTAGTAATCGATTGTGTATGTTCCAGACCTAAGTTATTTGGAAACTTGTTTTAGTGAATCGATTGGCCTAATCGATTTAGTAAACAGGTTTGGCTTTGGGACATTAACAATCGATTGTTTCAATCGATGTAGACAAAACAAAATTAAAGATGTGATTATTTCAATCGATTTGCCAAATCGATTGCCTGCAAAACGTGCTACTGACTTGCACATTTTAATTTCAGTAAGAATGTCAATCGATTTGTCTAATCGATGTAAACAATCAGTTCAGTCTTAGTGATTTACTCAATCGATGTGCCTAATCGATTTGTGGCAAACTGGCTCTCTGACTTGTACAATTTATTTTCCAATATGTGTACCAATCGATTTGGAGAATCGATTGATAGCCCGTTTGATTTCTTCAAGGATGTACAAATCGATTGTGCTAATCGATTGGGTAACACCAAACTTTATAAACTTATTCAACCCTGTTATAGAATCGATTGTACTAATCGATGTGCTCATGGATCATCAAGATTTTGTTGATTCCTTGAGTTCCAAGCAATTGTCTCGAGTATGTAGGATTGAATTTGTTGTTCCTGAAATTTTTCTCTGTTGACAGTGTTAGATGTATTTCAAATTGGATGCTTGTCAATAACATCAAAAACGAACATATGTCTAACAATTGGATGAACATTTTGGTCATTTTCGTCCTCCCAATGCTTATTCTTGTCCAATTAGGGTTTTCAACCAATCTTGTGCATCCAATAAGTTCATTTGTGTCATTGGATGAACATTTAGGTCATTTTCGTCCTCCCTAGGCTTATTCTTGTCCAATTAGGGTTTTTAACCAATCTTGTGCATCCAATAAGTTCATTTGTGTCATTGGATGAACATTTAGGTCATTTTCGTCCTCCCTAGTCTTATTCTTGTCCAATTAGGGTTTTTATGCAATCTTGTGCATCCAATAGGTGTGTTTGTGTCATTGGAGGAACATTTAGGTCATTTTCGTCCTCCCTAGTCTTATTCTTGTCCAATTAGGGTTTTTATGCAATCTTGTGCATCCAATAGGTGTGTTTGTGTCATTGGACGAAGATTTAGGTCATTTTCGTCCTCCCTAGGCTTATTCTTGTCCGATTAGGGTTTTTAACCAATCTTGTGCATTCAATAAGTTCATTTGTGTCATTGGATGAACATTTTGGTCATTTTCGTCCTCCCTAGTCTTATTCTTGTCCAATTAGGGTTTTAAGCAATCTTGTGCATCCAATATGTGGGTTTGTGTCATTGGATGAACGTTTAGGTCATTTTCGTCCTCCCTAGGCTTATTCCTGTCCGATTAGGGTTTTTTTACCAATCTTGTGCATTCAATAAGTTCATTTGTGTCATTGGATGAACATTTAGGTCATTTTCGTCCTCCCTAGTCTTATTCTTGTCCAATTAGGGTTTTTATGCAATCTTGTGCATCCAATAGGTGTGTTTGTGTCGTTGGAGGAATATTTAGGTCATTTTCGTCCTCCCTAGTCTTATTCTTGTCCAATTAGGGTTTTTATGCAATCTTGTGCATCCAATAGGTGTGTTTGTGTCATTGGACGAACTTTTAGGTCATTTTCGTCCTCCCTAGGCTATTTCTTGTCCAATTAGGGTTTTTAACCAATCTTATGCGTCCAATAAGTTCATTTGTGTCATTCGATGAACATTTAGGTCATTTTCGTCCTTCCTAGTCTTATTCTTGTCCAATTAGGGTTTTTAAGCAATCTGGTGCATCCAATAGGTGTGTTTGTGTCATTGGACGAACATTTAGTTCATTTTCGTCCTCCCTAGGCTTATTCTTGTCCAATTAGGGTTTTTAACCAATCTTGTGCATCCAATAAGTTCATTTGTGTCATTGGATGAACATTTAGGTCATTTTCGTCCTCCCTAGGCTTATTCTTGTCCAATTAGGGTTTTTAACCAATCTTGTGCATCCAATAAGTTCATTTGTGTCATTGGATGAACATTTAGGTCATTTTCGTCCTCCCTAGGCTTATTCTTGTCCAATTAGGGTTTTTAACCAATCTTGTGCATCCAATAAGTTCATTTGTGTCATTTGATGAACATTTTGGTCATTTTCGTCCTCCCTAGGCTTATTCTTGTTCAATTAGGGTTTTCAACCAATCTTGTGCATCCAATAAGTTCATTTGTGTCATTGGATGAACATTTAGGTCATTTTCGTCCTCCCCAGGCTTATTCTTGTCCAATTAGGGTTTTCAACCAATCTTGTGCATCCAATAAGTTCATTTGTGTCATTGGATGAACATTTAGGTCATTTTCGTCCTCCCTAGGCTTATTCTTGTCCAATTAGGGTTTTTAACCAATCTTGTGCATCCAATAAGTTCATTTGTGTCATTAGATGAACATTTAGGTCATTTTCGTCCTCCCTAGGCTTATTCTTGTCCAGTTAGGGTTTTCAACCAATCTTGTGCATCCAATAAGTTCATTTGTGTCATTGGATGAACATTTAGGTCATTTTCGTCCTCCCTAGGCTTATTCTTGTCCAATTAGGGTTTTTAACCAATCTTGTGCATCCAATAAGTTCATTTGTGTCATTGGATGAACATTTAGGTCATTTTCGTCCTCCCTATTCTTATTCTTGTCCAATTAGGGTTTTTATGCAATCTTGTGCATCCAATAGGTGTGTTTGTGTCATTGGACGAACATTTAGGTCATTTTCGTCCTCCCTAGGCTTATTCTTGTCTAGTTAGGGTTTTTAACCAATCTTGTGCATCCAATTAGTTCATTTGTGTCATTCGATGAACATATAGGTCATTTTCGTCCTCCCTAGGCTTATTCTTGTCCAATTAGGGTTTTTAACCAATCTTGTGCATCCAATAAGTTCATTTGTGTCATTGGATGAACATTTAGGTCATTTTCGTCCTCCCTAGGCTTATTCTTGTCCAATTAGGGTTTTTAACCAATCTTGTGCATCCAATAAGTTCATTTGTGTCATTGGATGAACATTTAGGTCATTTTCGTCCTCCCTAGGCTTATTCTTGTCCAATTAGGGTTTTTAACCAATCTTGTGCATCCAATAAGTTCATTTGTGTCATTGGAAGAACATTTAGGTCATTTTCGTCTTCCCTAGGCTTATTCTTGTCCAATTAGGGTTTTTATGCAATCTTGTGCATCCAATAGGTGTGTTTGTGTCATTGGATGAACATTTAGGTCATTTTCGTCCTCCCTAGGCTTATTCTTGTCCAATTAGGGTTTTTAACCAATCTTGTGCATCCAATAAGTTCATTTGTGTCATTGAGTGAACATTTAGGTCATTTTCGTCCTTCCTAGGCTTATTCTTGTGCAATTAGGGTTTCTAACCAATCTTGTGCATCCAATAGGTGTGTTTAGTCATTTGATGAACATTTAGGTTATTTTCGTCCTCCCTAGGCTTATTCTTGTCCAATTAGGGTTTTTAACCAATCTTGTGCATCCAATAAGTTCATTTGTGTCATTGGATTAACATTTAGGTCATTTTCGCCCTCCCTAGGCTTATTCTTGTGCAATTAGGGTTTTTAACCAATCTTGTGCATCCAATAGGTGTGTTTGTGTCATTGGAAGAACATTTAGGTCATTATTGTCTTCCCTAGGCTTATTCTTGTCCAACTAGGGTTTTAAGCAATCTTGTGCATCCAATAAGTTCATTTGTGTCATTGGATTAACATTTAGGTCATTTTCGTCCTCCCTAGGCTTATTCTTGTCCAATTAGGGTTTTTAACCAATCATGTGCATCCAATAAGTTCATTTGTGTCATTGGATGAACAATTAGGTCATTTTCGCCCACCCTAAGATTATTCTTGTCCAATTAGGGTTTTTAACCAATCTTATGCATCCAATAAGTTCATTTGTGTCATTGGATGAACATTTAGGTCATTTTCGTCCTCCCTAGGCTTATTCTTGTCCAATTAGGGTTTTTAACCAATCTTGTGCATCCAATAGGTGTGTTTGTGTCATTGGATGAACATTTAGGTCACTTTTGTCCTCCCTAGGCTTATTCTTGTCCAATTAGGGTTTTTAACCAATCTTGTGCATCCAATAAGTTCATTTGTGTCATTGGATTAACATTTAGGTCATTTTCGTCCTTCCTAGGCTTATTCTTGTCCAATTAGGGTTTCTAACCAATCTTGTGCATCAAATTGGTGTGTTTGTGTCATTGGATGAACATTTAGGTCATTTTCGTCCTCCCTAGGCTTATTCTTGTCCAATTAGGGTTTTTAACCAATCTTGTGCATCCAATAAGTTCATTTGTGTCATTGGATGAACATTTAGGTCATTTTCGTCCTCCCTAGGCTTATTCTTGTCCAATTAGGGTTTTTAACCAATCTTGTGCATCCAATAAGTTCATTTGTGTCATTGGATGAACATTTAGGTTATTTTCGTCCTCCCTAGGCTTATTCTTGTCCAATTATGGTTTTTAACCAATCTTGTGCATCCAATAAGTTCATTTGTGTCATTTGATTAACATTTAGGTCATTTTCGTCCTCCCTTGGCTTATTCTTGTCCAATGACGGTTTCTAACAAATCTTGGGCATCCAATAGGTGTGTTTGTGTCATTGGATGAACATTTAGGTCATTTTCATCCTCCCTAGGCTTATTCTTGTCCAATTAGGGTTTTTAACCAATCTTGTGCATCCAATAAGTTCATTTCTGTCATTGGATGAACATTTAGGTCATTTTCGTCCTCCCAAGGCTAATTCTTGTCCAATTAGGGATTCTAACCAATCTAGTGCATCCAATAGGGGTGTTTGTGTCATTGGATGAACATTTAGGTCATTTTCTTCCTCCCTAGGCTTATTCTTGTCCAATTAGGGTTTTTAACCAATCTTGTGCATCCAATAAGTTCATTTGTGTCATTGGATGAACATTTAGGTCATTTTCGTCCTCCCTAGGCTTATTCTTGTCCAATTAGGGTTTTTAACCAATCTTGTGCATCCAATAAGTTCATTTGTGTCATTGGATGAACATTTAGGTTATTATCGTCCTCCCTAGGCTTATTCTTGTCCAATTATGGTTTTTAACCAATCTTGTGCATCCAATAAGTTCATTTGTGTCATTGGATTAACATTTAGGAAGTCATTTTCGTCCTTCCTAGGCTTATTCTTGTCCAGTTAGGGTTTCTAACCAATCTTGTGCATTGAATAGGTGTGTTTGTGTCATTGGATGAACATTTAGGTCATTTTCGTCCTCCCTAGTCTTATTCTTGTCCAATTAGGGTTTTTAACCAATCTTGTGAATCCAATAGGTGTGTTTGTATCATTGGATGAACATTTAAGTCATTTTCGTCCTCCCTAGGCTTATTCTTGTGCAATTAGGGTTTTTAACCAATCTTGTTCATCCAATAAGTTCATTTGTGTCATTGGGTGAACATTTAGGTCATTTTCGTCCTCCCAAGGCTTATTCTTGTCCAATTAGGGTTTCTAACCAATCTTGTACATCCAATAGGTGTGTTTGTGTCATTGGATGAACATTTAGGTCATTTTCGTCCTCCCTAGTCTTATTCTTGTCCAATTAGGGTTTTTAACCAATCTTGTGCATCCAATAAGTTCATTTCTGTCATTGGATGAACATTTAGGTCATTTTCGTCCTCCCTAGGTTTATTCTTGTCCAATTAGGGTTTCTAACCAATCTTGTGCATCCAATAGGTGTGTTTGTGTCATTGGATGAACATTTAGGTCATTTTGGTCCTCCCTAGGCTTATTCTTGTCCAATTAGCGTTTTTAACCAATCTTGTGCATCCAATAAGTTCATTTGTGTCATTGGATGAACATTTAGGTCATTTTCGTCCTTCCTAGGCTTATTCTTGTCCAATTAGGGTTTCTAACCAACCTTGTGCATCCAATAGATGTGTTTGTGTCATTGGATGAACATTTAGGTCATTTTCGTCCTCCCTAGGCTTATTTTGCTCAATTAGGGTTTTTAAACAATCTTGTGCATCCAATAAGTTCATTTGAGTCATTGGATTAACATTTAGGTCATTTTCGTCCTTCCTAGGCTTATTCTTGTCCAATTAGGGTTTCTAACCAATCTTGTGCATCAAATAGGTGTGTTTGTGTCATTGGATGAACATTTAGGTCATTTTCGTCCTCCCTAGGCTTATTCTTGTCCAATTAGGGTTATTAACCAATCTTGTGCATCCAATAAGTTCATTTGTGTCATTGGATGAACATTTAGGTTATTTTCGTCCTCCCTAGGCTTATTCTTGTCCAATTATGGTTTTTAACCAATCTTGTGCATCCAATAAGTTCATTTGTGTCATTGGATTAACATTTAGGTCATTTTAATCCTTCCTATGCTTATTCTTCTCCAATTAAGGTTTTTAAACAATCTTGTGCATCCAATAAGTTCATTTGTGTCATTGGATTAACATTTAGGTCATTTTCGTCCTTCCTAGGCTTATTCTTTTCCAATTAGGGTTTTTAACCAATCTTGTGCATCCAATAGGTGTGTTTGTGTCATTGGATGAACATTTAGGTCATTTTCGTCCTTCCTAGGCTTATTCTTGTCCAATTAGGGTTTTTAACCAATCTTGTGCATCCAATAGGTGTGTTTGTGTCATTGGATGAACATTTAGGTCATTTTCGTCCTCCCTAGGCTTATTCTTGTCCAATTAGGGTTTTTAACCAATCTTGTGCATCCAATAAGTTCATTTGTATCATTCGATAAACATTTAGGTCATTTTCGTCCACCCTAGGCTTATTCTTGTCCAATTAGGGTTTCTAACCAATCTTGTGCATCCAATAGGTGTGTTTGTGTCATTGGATGAACATTTAGGTCATTTTCGTCCTCCCTAGGCTTATTCTTGTCCAATTAGGGTTTCTACCCAATCTTGTGCATCCAATAGGTGTATTTGTGTCATTGGATGAACATTTAGGTCATTTTCGTCCTCCCTAGGCTTATTCTTGTCCAATTAGGGTTTTTAACCAATCTTGTGCATCCAATAGGTGTGTTTGTGTCATTGGATGAACATTTAGGTCATTTTCGTCCTCCCTAGGCTTATTCTTGTCCAATTAGGATTTTTAACCAATCTTGTGCATCCAATAAGTTCATTTGTGTCATTGGATAAACATTTAGGTCATTTTCGTCCACCCTAGGTTTATTCTTGTCCAATTAGGGTTTTTAACCAATCTTGTGCATCCAGTAGGTGTGTTTGTGTCATTGGATGAACATTTAAGTCATTTTCGTCCTCCCTAGGCTTATTCTTGTCCAATTAGGGTTTCTAACCAATCTTGTGCATCCAATAGGTGTATTTGTGTCATTGGATGAACATTTAGGTCATTTTCGTCCTCCCTAGGCTTATTCTTGTCCAATTAGGGTTTTTAACCAATCTTGTGCATCCAATAGGTGTGTTTGTGTCATTGGATGAACATTTAGGTCATTTTCGTCCTCCCTAGGCTTATTCTTGTCCAATTAGGGTTTCTAACCAATCTTGTGAATCCAATAGGTGTGTTTGTGTCATTGGATAAACATTTAGGTCATTTTCGTCCTCCCTAGGCTTATTCTTGTCCAATTAGGGTTTTTAACCAATCTTGTGCATCCAATAAGTTCATTTGTGTCATTGAATAAACATTTAGGTCATTTTCGTCAACCCTAGGCTTATTCTTGTCCAATTAGGGTTTTTAACCAATCTTGTGCATCCAATAGGTGTCTTTTTGTGTCATTGGATGAACATTTAGGTCATTTTCGTCCTCCCTAGGCTTATTCTTGTCCAATTAGGGTTTTTAACCAATCTTGTGCATCCAATAGGTGTATTTGTGTCATTGGATGAACATTTAGGTCATTTTCGTCCTCCATGGGCTTATTCTTGTCCAATTAGGGTTTTTAAGCAATCTTGTGCATCCAATAAAATCATTTGTGTCATTGGATGAACATTTAGGTCATTTTCGTCCTCCCTAGGCTTATTCTTGTCCAATTAGGGTTTTTAACCAATCTTGTGCATCCAATAAGTTCATTTGTGTCATTGGATGAACATTTAGGTCATTTTCGTCCTCCCTAGGCTTATTCTTGTCCAATTAGGGTTTCTAACCAATCTTGTGCATCCAATAAGTTCATTTGTGTCATTGGATGAACATTTAGGTCATTTTCGTCCTCCCAAGGCTTATTCTTGTCCAATTAGGATTTTTAACCAATCTTGTGCATCCAATAAGTTCATTTGTGTCATTGGATGAACATTTAGGTCATTTTCGTCCTCCCTAGGCTTATTCTTGTCCAATTAGGGTTTTTATGCAATCTTGTGCATCCAATAGGTTCGTTTGTGTCATTGGATGAACATTTAGGTCATTTTCGTCCTCCCTAGGCTTATTCTTGTCCAATTAGGGTTTTTAACCAATCTTGTGCATCCAATAAGTTCATTTGTGTCATTGGATAAACATTTAGGTCATTTTCGTCCACCCTAGGCTTATTCTTGTCCAATTAGGGTTTTTAACCAATCTTGTGCATCCAATAGGCGTGTTTGTGTTATTGGATGAACATTTAGGTCATTTTCGTCCTCCCTAGGCTTATTCTTGTCCAATTAGGGTTGCTAACCAGTCTTGTGCATCCAATAGGTGTGTTTGCGTCATTGGATGAACATTTAGGTCATTTTCGTCCTCCCTAGGCTTATTCTTGTCCAATTAGGGTTTTTAACCAATCTTGTGCATCCAATAAGTTCATTTGTGTCATTGGATGAACATTTAGGTCATTTTCGTCCTCCCTAGGCTTATTCTTGTCCAATTAGGGTTTTTAACCAATCTTGTGCATCCAATAAGTTCATTTGTGTCATTGGATGAACATTTAGGCTATTTTCGTCCTCCCTAATCTTATTCTTGTCCAATTAGGATTTTAAGCAATCTTGTGCATCGAATATGTGTGTTTGTTTCATTGGATAAACATTTAGGTCATTTTCGTCCTCCCAATGCTTATTCTTGTCCAATTAGGGTTTTTAACCAATCTTGTGCATACAATAAGTTCATTTGTGTCATTGGATGAACATTTAGGTCATTTTCGTCCTCCCTAGTCTTATTCTTGTCCATTTAGGGTTTTTATGCAATCTTATGCATCCAATAGGTGTGTTTGTGTCATTGGAGGAACATTTAGGTCATTTTCGTCCTCCCTAGTCTTATTCTTGTCCAATTAGGGTTTTTATGCAATCTTGTGCATCCAATAGGTGTGTTTGTGTCATTGGACGAACATTTAGGTCATATTTGTCCTCCCTAGGCTTATTCTTGTCCAATTAGGGTTTTTAACCAATCTTGTGCATCCAATAGGTGTGTTTGTGTCATTGGAGGAACATTTAGGTCATTTTCGTCCTCCCTAGTCTTATTCTTGTCCAATTAAGGTTTTTATGCAATCTTGTGCATCCAATAGGTGTGTTTGTGTCATTGGAAGAACATTTAGGTCATTTTCATCCTCCCTAGGCTTATTCTTGTCCGATTAGGGTTTTTAACCAATCTTGTGCATTCAATAAGTTCATTTGTGTCATTGGATGAACTTTTAGGTCATTTTCGTCCTCCCTATGCTTATTCTTGTCCAATTAGGGTTTTTAACCAATCTTGTGCATCCAATAAGTTCATTTGTGTCATTGGATGAACATTTAGGTCATTTTCGTCCTCCCTAGTCTTATTCTTGTCCAATTAGGGTTTTTATGCAATCTTGTGCATCCAATAGGTGTGTTTGTGTCATTGGAGGAACATTTAGGTCATTTTCGTCCTCCCTAGTCTTATTCTTGTCCAATTAGGGTTTTTATGCAATCTTGTGCATCCAATAGGTGTGTTTGTGTCATTGGACGAACATTTGGGTCATTTTCGTCCTCCCTAGGCTTATTCGTGTCCAATTAGGGTTTTTAACCAATCTTGTGCATCCAATAAGTTCATTTGTGTCATTGGATGAACATTTAGGTCATTTTCGTCCTCCCTAGGCTTATTCTTGTCCAATTAGGGTTTTTAACCAATCTTGTGCATCCAATAAGTTCATTTGTGTCATTGGATGAACATTTAGGTCATTTTCGTCCTCCCTAGGCTTATTCTTGTCCAATTAGGGTTTTTAACCAATCTTGTGCATCCAATAAGTTCATTTGTGTCATTGGATGAACATTTAGGTCATTTTCGTCCTCCCTAGGCTTATTCTTGTCCAATTAGGGTTTCTAACCAATCTTGTGCATCCAATAAGTTCATTTGTGTCATTGGATGAACATTTAGGTCATTTTCGTCCTCCCTAAGCTTATTCTTGTCCAATTAGGATTTTTAACCAATCTTGTGCATCCAATAAGTTCATTTGTGTCATTGGATGAACATTTAGGTCATTTTCGTCCTCCCTAGGCTTATTCTTGTCCAATTAGGGTTTCTAACCAATCTTGTGCATCCAATAAGTTCATTTGTGTCATTGGATGAACATTTAGGTCATTTTCGTCATCCCTAGGCTTATTCTTGACCAATTAGGGTTTTTAACCAATCTTGTGCATCCAATAGGTGTGTTTGTGTCATTGGATGAACATTTAGGTCATTTTCGTCCCCCCTAGGCTTATTCTTGTCCAATTAGGGTTTCTAACCAATCTTGTGCATCCAATAGGTGTATTTGTGTCATTGGATGAACATTTAGGTCATTTTCGTCCTCCCTAGGATTATTCTTGTCTAATTAGGGTTTTTAAGCAATCTTGTGCATCCAGTAAGTTCATTTGTGTCATTGGATGAACATTTAGGTCATTTTCGTCCTCCCTAGGCTTATTCTTGTCCAATTAGGGTTTTTAAGCAATCTTGTGCATCCAATAGGTGTGTTTGTGTCATTGGATGAACATTTAGGTCATTTTCGTCCTCCCTAGGCTTATTCTTGTCCAATTAGGGTTTTTAACCAATCTTGTGCATCCAATAAGTTCATTTGTGTCTTTGGATGAACATTTAAGTCATTTTCATCCTCCCTAGGCTTATTCTTGTCCAATTAGGGTTTCTAACCAATCTTGTGCATCCAATAGGTGTGTTTAGTCATTTGATGAACATTTAGGTCACTGTCGTCCTCCCTAGGCTTAATCTTGTCCAATTAGTGTTTTTAACCAATCTTGTGCATCCAATAAGTTCATTTGTGTCATTGGATTAACATTTAGGTCATTTTCGTCCTCCCTAGGCTTATTCTTGTCCAATTAGGGTTTCTAACCAATCTTGTGCATCCAATAGGTGTGTTTGTGTCATTGGATGAACATTTAGGTCATTTTCGTCCTCCCTAGGCTTATTCTTGTCCAATTAGGGTTTTTAACCAATCTTGTGCATCCAATAAGTTCATTTGTGTCATTGGATTAACATTTAGGTCATTTTCGTCCTTCCTAGGCTTATTCTTGTCCAATTAGGGTTTCTAACCAATCTTGTGCATCCAATAGGTGTGTTTGTGTCATTGGCTGAACATTTAGGTCATTTTCGTCCTCCCTAGGCTTATTCTTGTCCAATTAGGGTTTTTAACCAATCTTGTGCATCCAATAAGTTCATTTGTGTCATTGGATTAACATTTAGGTCATTTTCGTCCTTCCTAGGCTTATTCTTGTCCAATTAGGGTTTCTAACCAATCTTGTGCATCCAATAGGCGTGTTTGTGTCATTGGATGAACATTTAGGTCATTTTCGTCCTCCCTAGGCTTATTCTTGTCCAATTAGGGTTTTTAACCAATCTTGTGCATCCAATAAGTTCATTTGTGTCATTGGATGAACATTTAGGTCATTTTCGTCCTCCCTAGGCTTATTCTTGTCCAATTAGGGTTTTTAACCAATCTTGTGCATCCAATAAGTTCATTTATGTCATTGGATTAACATTTAGGTCATTTTCGTCCTCCTAAGGCTTATTCTTGTCCAATTAGGGTTTCTAACCAATCTTGTGCATCCAATAGGTGTGTTTGTGTCATTGGATGAACATTTAGGTCATTTTCGTCCTCCCTAGGCTTATTCTTGTCCAATTAGGGTTTTTAACCAATCTTATGCATCCAATAAGTTCATTTGTGTCATTGGGTGAACATTTAGGTCATTTTCATCCTCCCTAGGCATATTCATGTCCAATTAGGGTTTTTAACCAATCTTGTGCATCCAATAAGTTCATTTGTGTCATTGGATTAACATTTAGGTCATTTTCGTCCTTCCTAGGCTTATTCTTGTCCAATTAGGGTTTCTAACCAATCTTGTGCATCCAATAGGTGTGTTTGTGTCATTGGATGAACATTTAGGTCATTTTCGTCCTCCCTAGGCTTATTCTTGTCCAATCAGGGTTTTTAACCGATCTTGTGCATCCAATAAGTTCATTTGTGTCATTGGATTAACATTTAGGTCATTTTCGTCCTTCCTAGGCTTATTCTTGTCCAATTAGGGTTTCTAATCAATCTTGTGCATTCAATAGGTGTGTTTGTGTCATTGGATGAACATTTAGGTCATTTTCGTCCTCCCTAGGCTTATTCTTGTCCAATTAGGGTTTTTAACCAATCTTGTGCATCCAATAAGTTCATTTGTGTCATTGAATGAACATTTAGGTCATTTTCGTCCTCCCTAGGCATGTTCTTGTCCAATTAGGGTTTTTAACCAATCTTGTGCATCCAATAAGTTCATTTGTGTCATTGGATGAACATTTAGGTCATTTTCGTCCTCCCTAGGCTTATTCTTGTCCAATTAGGGTTTTTAACCAATCTTGTGCATCCAATAAGTTCATTTGTGTCATTGGATGAACATTTAGGTCATTTTCGTCCTCCCTAGGCTTATTCTTGTCCAATTAGGGTTTTTAACCAATCTTGTGCATCCAATAAGTTCATTTGTGTCATTGGATGAACATTTAGGTCATTTTCGTCCACCCAAGGCTTATTCTTGTCCAATTAGGGTTTTTAACCAATCTTGTGCATCCAATAAGTTCATTTGTGTCATTGGATAAAAATTTAGGTCATTTTCGTCCTCCCTAGGCTTAATCTTGTCCAATTAGGGTTTTTAACCAATCTTGTGCATCCAATAAGTTCATTTGTGTCATTGGATGAACATTTAGGTCATTTTCGTCCTCCCTAGGCTTATTCTTGTCCAATTAGGGTTTTTAACCAATCTTGTGCATCCAATAGGTGTGTTTGTGTCATTGGATGAACATTTAGGTCATTTTCTTCTTCCCTAGGCTTATTCTTTTCCAATTAGGGTTTTTAACCAATCTTGTGCATCCAATAAGTTCATTTGTGTCATTGGATGAACATTTAGGTCATTTTCGTCCTCCCTAGGCTTATTCTTGTCCAATTAGGGTTTTTAACCAATCTTGTGCATCCAATAAGTTCATTTGTGTCGTTGGATTAACAATTAGGTCATTTTCGTCCTCCCTAGGCTTATTCTTGTCCAATTAGGGTTTTTAACCAATCTTGTGCATCCAATAAGTTCATTTGTGTCATTGGATTAACATTTAGGTCATTTTCGTCCTCCCTAGGCTTATTCTTGTCCAATTAGGGTTTCTAAACAATCTTGTGCATCCAATAGGTGTGTTTGTGTCGTTGGATGAACATTTAAGTCATTTTCGTCCTCCCTAGGCTTATTCTTGTCCAATTAGGGTTTTTAACCAAACTTGTGCATCCAATAAGTTCATTTGTGTCATTGGATGAACATTTAGGTCATTTTCATCCTCCCTAGGCTTATTCTTGTCCAATTAGGGTTTTTAACCAATCTTGTGCATCCAATAAGTTCATTTGTGTCATTGGATGAACAATTAGGTCATTTTCGTCCACCCTAAGCTTATTCTTGTCCAATTAGGGTTTTTAACCAATCTTATGCATCCAATAAGTTCATTTGTGTCATTGGATGAACATTTAGGTCATTTTCGTCCTCCCTAGGCTTATTCTTGTCTAATTAGGGTTTTTAACCAATCTTGTGCATCCAATATGTTCATTTGTGTCATTGGATTAACATTTAGGTCATTTTCGTCCTTCCTAGGCTTATTCTTGTCCAATTAGGGTTTCTAACCAATCTTGTGCATCCAATAGGTGTGTTTGTGTCATTGGATGAACATTTAGGTAATTTTCGTCCTCCTTAGTCTTATTCTTGTCCAATTATGGTTTTAACCAATCTTGTGCATCCAATAAGTTCATTTGTGTCATTGGATGAACATTTAGGTCATTTTCGTCCTCCCTAGGCTTATTCTTGTCCAATTAGGGTTTCTAACCAATCTTGTGCATCCAATAGATGTGTTTGTGTCATTGGATGAACATTTAGGTCATTTTCGTCCTCCCTAGGCTTATTCTTGTCCAATTAGGGTTTTTAACCAATCTTGTGCATCCAATAAGTTCATTTGTGTCATTGGATAAACATTTAGGTCATTTTAATCCACCCTAGGCTTATTCTTGTCCAATTAGGGTTTTTAACCAATCTTGTGCATCCAATAAGTTCATTTGTGTCATTGGATAAACATTTAGGTCATTTTCGTCCACCCTAGGCTTATTCTTGTCCAATTAGGGATTTTAACCAATCTTGTGCATCCAATAAGTTCATTTGTGTCATTGGATGAACATTTAGGTCATTTTCGTCCTCCCTAGGCTTATTCTTGTCCAATTAGGGTTTTTAACCAATCTTGTGCATCCAATAAGTTCATTTGTGTCATTGGATGAACATTTAGGTCATTTTCTTCCTCCCTAGGCTTATTCTTGTCCAATTAGGGTTTTTAACCAATCTTGTGCATCCAATAGGTGTGTTTGTGTCATTGGACGAACATTTAGGTCATTTTCGTCCTCCCTAGGCTAATTCTTGTCCAATTAGGGTTTTTAACCAATCTTGTGCATCCAATAAGTTCATTTGTGTCATTGGATGAACATTTAGGTCATTTTCGTCCTCCCTAGGCTTATTCTTGTCCAATTAGGGTTTTTAACCAATCTTGTGCATCCAATAAGTTCATTTGTGTCATTGGATGAACATTTAGGTCATTTTCGTCCTCCCTAGGCTTATTCTTGTCCAATTAGGGTTTTTAACCAATCTTGTGCATCCAATAAGTTCATTTGTGTCATTGGAAGAACATTTAGGTCATTTTCGTCTTCCCTAGGCTTATTCTTGTCCAATTAGGGTTTTTATGCAATCTTGTGCATCCAATAGGTGTGTTTGTGTCATTGGATGAACATTTAGGTCATTTTCGTCCTCCCTAGGCTTATTCTTGTCCAATTAGGGTTTTTAACCAATCTTGTGCATCCAATAAGTTCATTTGTGTCATTGGATGAACAATTAGGTCATTTTCGTCCACCCTAAGCTTATTCTTGTCCAATTAGGGTTTTTAACCAATCTTATGCATCCAATAAGTTCATTTGTGTCATTGGATGAACATTTAAGTCATTTTCGTCCTCCCTAGGCTTATTCTTGTCCAATTAGGGTTTTTAACCAATCTTGTGCATCCAATAGGTGTGTTTGTGTCATTGGATGAACATTTAGGTCATTTTCGTCCTCCCTAGGCTTATTCTTGTCCAATTAGGGTTTTTAACCAATCTTGTGCATCCAATAAGTTCATTTGTGTCATTGGATTAGCATTTAGGTCATTTTCGTCCTTCCTAGGCTTATTCTTGTCCAATTAGGGTTTCTAACCAATCTTGTGCATCCAATAGGTGTGTTTGTGTCATTGGATGAACATTTAGGTCATTTTCGTCCTCCTTAGTCTTATTCTTGTCCAATTATGGTTTTAACCAATCTTGTGCATCCAATAAGTTCATTTGTGTCATTGGATGAACATTTAGGTCATTTTCGTCCTCCCTAGGCTTATTCTTGTCCAATTAGGGTTTCTAACCAATCTTGTGCATCCAATAGATGTGTTTGTGTCATTGGATTAACATTTAGGTCATTTTCGTCCTCCCTAGGCTTATTCTTGTCCAATTAGGGTTTCTAACCAATCTTGCACATCCAATAGGTGTGTTTGTGTCATTGGATGAACATTTAGGTCATTTTCGACCTCCTTAGTCTTATTCTGGTCCAATTATGGTTTTAACCAATCTTGTGCATCCAATAAGTTCATTTGTGTCATTGGATGAACATTTAGGTCATTTTCGTCCTCCCTAGGCTTATTCTTGTCCAATTAGGGTTTCTAACCAATCTTGTGCATCCAATAGATGTGTTTGTGTCATTGGATTAACATTTAGGTCATTTTCGTCCTCCCTAGGCTTATTCTTGTCCAATTAGGGTTTCTAACCAATCTTGTGCATCCAATAGGTGTGTTTGTGTCATTGGATGAACATTTAGGTCATTTTCGTCCTCCCTAGGCTTATTCTTGTCCAATTAGGGTTTTTAACCAATCTTGTGCATCCAATAAGTTCATTTGTGTCATTGGATTAACATTTAGGTCATTTTCGTCCTTCCTAGGCTTATTCTTGTCCAATTAGGGTTTCTAACCAATCTTGTGCATCCAATAGGTGTGTTTGTGTCATTGGATGAACATTTAGGTCATTTTCGTCCTCCCTAGGCTTATTCTTGTCCAATTGGGGTTTTTAACTAATCTTGTGCATCCAATAAGTTCATTTGTGTCATTGGATTAACATTTAGGTCATTTTCGTCCTTCCTAGGCTTATTCTTGTCCAATTAGTGTTTCTAACCAATCTTGTGCATCCAATAGGTGTGTTTGTGTCATTGGATGAACATTTAGGTCATTTTCGTCCTCCCTAGGCTTATTCTTGTCCAATTAGGGTTTTTAACCAATCTTGTGCATCCAATAAGTTCATTTGTGTCATTGGATTAACATTTAGGTCATTTTCGTCCTTCCTAGGCTTATTCTTGTCCAATTAGGGTTTCTAACCAATCTTGTGCATCCAATAGGTGTGTTTGTGTCATTGGATGAACATTTAGGTCATTTTCGTCCTCCCTAGTCTTATTCTTGTCCAATTAGTGTTTGAAGCAATCTTGTGCATCCAATAAGTTCATTTGTGTCATTGGATTAACATTTAGGTCATTTTCGTCCTCCCTAGGCTTATTCTTGTCCAATTAGGGTTTTTAACCAATCATGTGCATCCAATAAGTTCATTTGTGTCATTGGATGAACAATTAGGTCATTTTCGTCCACCCTAAGCTTATTCTTGTCCAATTAGGGTTTTTAACCAATCTTATGCATCCAATAAGTTCATTTGTGTCATTGGATTAGGGTTTAGGGTTTAGGGTTTAGGGTGTGTTTGTGTCATTGGATGAACATTTAGGTCATTTTCGTCCTCCCTAGGCTTATTCTTGTCCAATTAGGGTTTTTAACCAATCTTGTGCATCCAATAAGTTCATTTGTGTCATTGGATTAACATTTAGGTCATTTTCGTCCTTCCTAGGCTTATTCTTGTCCAATTAGGGTTTCTAACCAATCTTGTGCATCCAATAGGTGTGTTTGTGTCATTGGATGAACATTTAGGTCATTTTCGTCCTCCCTAGTCTTATTCTTGTCCAATTAGGGTTTTAAGCAATCTTGTGCATCCAATAAGTTCATTTGTGTCATTGGATTTATATTTAGGTCATTTTCATCCTCCCTAGGCTTATTCTTGTCCAATTAGGGTTTCTAACCAATCTTGTGCATCCAATAGGTGTGTTTGTGTCATTGGATGAACATTTAGGTCATTTTCGTCCTCCCTAGGCTTATTCTTGTCCAATTAGGGTTTTTAACCAATCTTGTGCATCCAATAAGTTCATTTGTGTCATTGGATTAACATTTAGGTCAATTTCGTCCTTCCTAGGCTTATTCTTGTCCAATTAGGGTTTCTAACAAATCTTGTGCATCCAATAGGTGTTTTTGTGTCATTGGATGAACATTTAGGTCATTTTCGTCCTCCCTAGGCTTATTCTTGTCCAATTACGGTTTTTAACCAATCTTGTGCATCCAATAAGTTCATTTGTGTCATTGGATTAACATTTAGGTCATTTTCGTCCTTCCTAGGCTTATTCTTGTCCAATTAGGGTTTCTAACCAATCTTGTGCATCCAATAGGTGTGTTTGTGTCATTGGATGAACATTTAGGTCATTTTCGTCCTCCCTAGTCTTATTCTTGTCCAATTAGGGTTTTAAGCAATCTTGTGCATCCAATAAGTTCATTAGTGTCATTGGTTTAACATTTAGGTCATTTTCGTCCTCCCTAGTCTTATTCTTGTCCAATTAGGGTTTTAAGCCAATCTTGTGCATCCAATAGGTGTGTTCGTGTCATTTGATGAACATTTAGGTCATTTTCATCCTCCCAAGGCTTATTCTTATCCAATTAGGGTTTTAAGCAATCTTGTGCATCCAATAAGTTCATTTGTGTCATTGGATTAAGATTTAAGTCATTTTCGTCCTCCCTAGGCTTATTCTTGTCCAGTTAGGGTTTTTAACCAATCTTGTGCATCCAATAGGTTTGTTTGTGTCATTGGATGAACATTTAGGTCATTTTCGTCCTCCCTAGGCTTATTCTTGTCCAATTAGGGTTTTTAACCAATCTTGTGCATCCAATAAGTTCATTTCTGTCATTGGATGAACATTTAGGTCATTTTCGTCCTCCCAAGGCTTATTCTTGTCCAATTAGGGTTTCTAACAAACCTTGTGCATCCAATAGGTGTGTTTGTGTCATTGGATGAACATTTAGGTCATTTTCGTCCTCCCTAAGCTTATTCTTGTCCAATTAGGGTTTTTAACCAATCTTATGCATCCAATAAGTTCATTTGTGTAATTGGATGAACATTTAGGTCATTTTCGTCCTCCCTAGGCTTATTCTTGTCCAATTAGGGTTTTTAACCAATCTTGTGCATCCAATAGGTGTGTTTGTGTCATTGGATGAACATTTAGGTCATTTTCGTCCTCCCTAGGCTTATTCTTGTCCAATTAGGGTTTTTAACCAATCTTGTGCATCCAATAAGTTCATTTGTGTCATTGGATTAACATTTAGGTCATTTTCGTCCTTCCTAGGCTTATTCTTGTCAAATTAGGGTTTCTAACCAATCTTGTGCATCAAATAGGTGTGTTTGTGTTATTGGATGAACATTTAGGTCATTTTCGTCCTCCCTAGGCTTATTCTTGTCCAATTAGGGTTTTTAACCAATCTTGTGCATCCAATAAGTTCATTTGTGTCATTGGATGAACAATTAGGTTATTTTCGTCCTCCCTAGGCTTATTCTTGTCCAATTAGGGTTTTTAACCAATCTTGTGCATCCAATAAGTTCATTTGTGTCATTGGATTAACATTTAGGTCATTTTCGTCCTCTCTAGGCTTATTCTTGTCCAATTAGGGTTTTTAACCAATCTTGTGCATCCAACAGGTGTGTTTGTGTCATTGGATGAACATTTAGGTCATTTTCGTCCTCCCTAGGCTTATTCTTGTCCAATTAGGGTTTTTAACCAATCTTGTGCATCCAATAAGTTCATTTGTGTCATTGGATTACTATTTAGGTCATTTTCATCCTCCCTAGGCTTATTCTTGTCCAATTAGGGTTTTTAACCAATCTTGTGCATCCAATAGGTGTGTTTGTGTCATTGGATGAACATTTAGGTCATTTTCGTCCTCCCTAGGCTTATTCTTGTCCAATTAGGGTTTTTAACCAATCTTGTGCATCCAATAAGTTCATTTGTGTCATTGGATTAACATTTAGGTCATTTTCGTCCTTCCTAGGCTTATTCTTGTCCAATTAGGGTTTCTAACCAATCTTGTGCATCCAATAGGTCTGTTTGTGTCATTGGATGAACATTTAAGTCATTTTCGTCCTCCCTAGGCTTATTCTTGTCCAATTAGGGTTTTTAACCAATCTTGTGCATCCAATAAGTTCATTTGTGTCATTGGATTAACATTTAGGTCATTTTCGTCCTTCCTAGGCTTATTCTTGTCCAATTAGGGTTTCTAACCAATCTTGTGCATCCAATAGGTGTGTTTTTGTCATTGGATGAACATTTAGGTCATTTTCGTCATCCCTAGGCTTATTCTCTTCCAATTAGGGTTTTTAACCAATCTTGTGCATCCAAAAAGTTCATTTGTGTCATTGGATGAACATTTAGGTCATTTTCGTCCTCCCTAGGCTTATTCTTGTCCAATTAGGGTTTTTAACCAATCTTGTGCATCCAATAGGTGTGTTTGTGTCATTGGATGAACATTTAGGTCATTTTCGTCCTCCCTAGGCTTATTCTTGTCCAATTAGGGTTTTTAACCAATCTTGTGCATCCAATAGGTGTATTTGTGTCATTGGTTGAACATTTAGGTCATTTTCGTCCTCCCTAGGCTTATTCTTGTCCAATTAGGGTTTTTAACCAATCTTGTGCATCCAATAAGTTCATTTGTGTCATTGGATGAACATTTAGGTCATTTTCTTCCTCCCTAGGCTTATTCTTGTCCAATTAGGGTTTTTAACCAATCTTGTGCATCCAATAGGTGTGTTTGTGTCATTGGACGAACATTTAGGTCATTTTCGTCCTCCCTAGGCTTATTCTAGTCCAATTAGGGTTTTTATGCAATCTTGTGCATCCAATAGGTGTGTTTGTGTCATTGGACGAACATTTAGGTCATTTTCGTCCTCCCTAGGCTTATTCTTGTCCGATTAGGGTTTTTAACCAATCTTGTGCATCCAATAAGTTCATTTGTGTCATTGGATGAACATTTAGGTCATTTTCGTCCTCCCTAGTCTTATTCTTGTCCAATAAGGGTTTTAAGCAATCTTGTGCATCCAATATGTGGGTTTGTGTCATTGGACGAACATTTAGGTCATTTTCCTTCTCCCTATGCTTATTCTTGTCCAATTAGGGTTTTTAACCAATCTTGTGCATCCAATAAGTTCATTTGTGTCATTGGATGAACATTTAGGTCATTTTCGTCCTCCCTAGTCTTATTCTTGTCCAATTAGGGTTTTTATGCAATCTTGTGCATCCAATAGGTGTGTTTGTGTCACTGGACGAACATTTAGGTCATTTTCGTCCTCCCTAGGCTTATTCTTGTCTAATTAGGGTTTTTAACCAATCTTGTGCATCCAATAAGTTCATTTGTGTCATTGGATGAACATTTAGGTCATTTTCGTCCTCCCTAGGCTTATTCTTGTCCAATTAGGGTTTTTAACCAATCTTGTGCATCCAATAAGTTCATTTGTGTCATTTGATGAACATTTAGGTCATTTTCGTCCTCCCTAGGCTTATTCTTGTCCAATTAGGGTTTTTAACCAATCTTTTGCATCCAATAAGTTCATTTGTGTCATTGGACGAACATTTAGATCATTTTCGTCCTCCCTAGGCTTATTCTTGTCCAATTAGGGTTTTTAACCAATCTTGTGCGTGCAATAAGTTCATTTGTGTCATTGGATGAACATTTAGGTCATTTTCGTCCTCCCTATGCTTATTCTTGTCCAATTAGGGTTTTTAACCAATCTTGTGCATCCAATAAATTCATTTGTGTCATTGGATGAACATTTAGGTCATTTTCGTCCTCCCTAGGCTTATTCTTGTCCAATTAGGGTTTTTAAGCAATCTTGTGCATCCAATAAGTTCATTTGTGTCATTGGATGAACATTTAGGTCGGTTTTCGTCCTCCCTAGGCTTATTCTTGTCCAATTAAGGTTTTTAACCAATCTTGTGCATCCAATAAGTTCATTTGTGTCATTGGATGAACATTTAGGTCATTTTCGTCCTCCCTATGCTTATTCTTGTCCAATTAGGGTTTTTAACCAATCTTGTGCATCCAATAGGTGTGTTTGTGTCATTGGATGAACATTTAGGTCATTTTCGTCCTCCCTAGGCTTATTCTTGTCCAATTAGGGTTTTTAACCAATCTTGTGCATCCAATAAGTTCATTTGTGTCATTGGATAACATTTAGGTCATTTTCGTCCTCCCTAGGATTATTCTTGTCCAATTACGGTTTTTAAGCAATCTTGTGAATCCAATAAGTTCATTTGTTTCATTGGATGAACATTTAGGTCATTTTCGTCCTCCCTAGGCATATTCTTGTTCAATTAGGGTTTCTAAACAATCTTGTGCATCCAATAGGTGTGTTTGTGTCATTGGATGAACATTTAGGTCATTTTCGTCCTCCCTAGGCTTATTCTTGTCCAATTAGGGTTTTTAACCAATCTTGTGCATCCAATAAGTTCATTTGTGTCATTGGATTAACATTTAGGTCATTTTCGTCCTTCTTAGGCTTATTCTTTTCCAATTAGGGTTTCTAACCAATCTTGTGCATCCAATAGGTGTGTTTGTGTCATTGGATGAACATTTAGGTCATTTTCGTCCTCCCTAGGCTTATTCTTGTCCAATTAGGGTTTTTAACCAATCTTGTGCATCCATTAAGTTCATTTGTGTCATTGGATGAACATTTAGGTCATTTTCGTCCTCCCTAGGCTTATTCTTGTCCAATTAGGGTTTTTAACCAATCTTGTGCATCCAATAAGTTCATTTGTGTCATTGGATTAACATTTAGGTCATTTTCGTCCTCCCTAGGCTTATTCTTGTCCAATTAGGGTTTCTAACCAATCTTGTGCATCCAATAGGTGTGTTTGTGTCGTTGGATGAACATTTAGGTCATTTTCGTCCTCCCTAGGCTTATTCTTGTCCAATTTGGGTTTTTAACCAATCTTGTGCATCCAATAAGTTCATTTGTGTCACAGGATTAACATTTAGGTCATTTTCGTCCTCCCTAGACTTATTCTTGTCAAATTAGGGTTTCTAACCAATCTTGTGCATCCAATAGGTGTGTTTGTGACATTGGATGAACATTTAGGTCATTTTCGTCCTCCCTAGGCTTATTCTTGTCCAATTAAGGTTTCTAACCAATCTTGTGCATCCAATAGGTGTGTTTGTGTCATTGGATGAACATTTAGGTCATTTTCGTCCTCCCTAGGCTTATTGTTGTCCAATTAGGGTTTTTAACCAATCTTGTGCATCCAATAAGTTCAATTGTGTCATTGGATGAACATTTAGGTCATTTTCATCCACCCTAGGCTTATTCTTGTCCAATTAGGGTTTCTAACCAATCTTGTGCATCCAATAGGTGTGTTTGTGTCATTGGATGAACATTTAGGTCATTTTCGTCCTCCCTAGGCTTATTCTTGTCCAATTAGGGTTTCTAACCAATCTTGTGCATTCAATAGGTGTATTTGTGTCATTGGATGAACATTTAGGTCATTTTCGTCCTCCCTAGGCTTATTCTTGTCCAATTAGGGTGTTTAAGCAATCTTGTGCATCCAATAAGTTCATTTGTGTCATTGGATGATCATTTAGATCATTTTCGACCTCCCTAGGCTTATTCTTGTCCAATTAGGGTTTCTAACCAATCTTGTGCATCCAATAGGTGTGTTTGTGTCATTGGATGAACATTTAGGTCATTTTCGTCCTCCCTAGGCTTATTCTTGTCCAATTAGGGTTTTCAACCAATCTTGTGCATCCAATAAGTTCATGTGTGTCATTGGATGAACATTTAGGTCATTTTCGTCCACCCTAGGCTTATTCTTGTCCAATTAGGGTTTTTAACCAATCTTGTGCATCCAATAAGTTCATCTGTGTCATTGGATGAACATTTAGGTCATTTCCGTCCTCCCAAGGCTTATTCTTGTCCAATTAGGGTTTCTAACCAATCTTGTGCATCCAATAAGTTCATTTGTGTCATTGGATGAACATTTAGGTCATTTTCGTCCTCCCTAGGCTTATTCTTGTCCAATTAGGGTTTTTAACCAATCTTGTGCATCCAACAGGTGTGTTTGTGTCATTGGATGAACATTTAGGTCATTTTCGTCCTCCCTAGGCTTATTCTTGTCCAATTAGGGTTTTTAACCAATCTTGTGCATCCAATAAGTCCATTTGTGTCATTGGATTAACTTTTAGGTCATTTCCGTCCTTCCTAGGCTTATTCTTGTGCAATTAGGGTTTCTAACCAATCTTGTGCATCCAATAGGTGTGTTTGTGTCATTGGATGAACATTTAGGTCATTTTCGTCCTCCCTAGGCTTATTCTACTCCAATTAGGGTTTTTAACCAATCTTGTGCATCCAATAAGTTCATTTGTGTCATTGGATTAACACTTAGGTCATTTTCGTCCTTCCTAGGCTTATTCTTGTCCAATTAGGGTTTCTAACCAATCTTGTGCATCCAATAGGTGTGTTTGTGTCATTGGATGAACATTTAGGTAATTTTCGTCCTCCCTAGTCTTATTCTTGTCCAATTAGGGTTTTAAGCAATCTTGTGCATCCAATAAGTTCATTTGTGTCATTGGATGAATATTTAGGTCATTTTCATCCTCCCTAGGCTTATTCTTGTCCAATTAGGGTTTCTAACCAATCTTGTGCATCCAATAGGTGTGTTTGTGTCATTGGATGAACATTTAGGTCATTTTCGTCCTCCCTAGTCTTATTCTTGTCCAATTAGGGTTTTTAACCTATCTTGTGCATCCAATAAGTTCATTTGTGTCATCGGATTAACATTTAGGTCATTTTCGTCCTCCCTAGGCTTATTCTTGTCCAATTAGGGTTTTTAACCAATCATGTGCATCCAATAAGTTCATTTGTGTCATTGGATGAACAATTAGGTCATTTTCGTCCTTCCTAGGCTTATTCTTGTCCAATTAGGGTTTCTAACCAATCTTGTGCATCAAATAGGTGTGTTTGTGTTATTGGATGAACATTTAGGTCATTTGCGTCCTCCCTAGGCTTATTCTTGTCCAATTAGTGTTTTTAACCAATCTTGTGCATCCAATAAGTTCATTTGTGTCATTGGATGAACATTTAGGTCATTTTCGTCCTCCCTAGGCTTATTCTTGTCCAATAAGGGTTTTTAACCAATCTTGCGCATCCAATAAGTTCAATTGTGTCATTGGATTAACATTTAGGTCATTTTCGTCCTCTCTAGGCTTATTCTTGTCCAATTAGGGTTTTTAACCAATCTTGTGCATCCAATAGGTGTGTTTGTGCCATTGGATGAACATTTAGGTCATTTTCGTCCTCCCTAGGCTTATTCTTGTCCAATTAGGGTTTTTAACCAATCTTGTGCATCCAATAAGTTCATTTGTGTCATTGGATTAACTTTTAGGTCATTTTCGTCCTTCCTAGGCTTATTCTTGTCCAATTAGGGTTTCTAACCAATCTTGTGCATCCAATAGGTGTGTTTGTGTCATTGGATGAACATTTAGGTCATTTTCGTCCTCCCCAGGCTTATTCTTGTCCAATTCGGGTTTTTAACCAATCTTGTGCATCCAATAAGTTCATTTGTGTCATTGGATTAACACTTAGGTCATTTACGTCCTTCCTAGGCTTATTCTTGTCCAATTAGGGTTTCTAACCAATCTTGTGCATCCAATAGGTGTGTTTTTGTCATTGGATGAACATTTAGGTCATTTTCGTCCTCCCTAGTCTTATTCTTGTCCAATTAGGGTTTTAAGCAATCTTGTGCATCCAATAAGTTCATTTGTGTCATTGGATGAATATTTAGGTCATTTTCATCCTCCCTAGGCTTATTCTTGTCCAATTAGGGTTTCTAACCAATCTTGTGCATCCAATAGGTGTGTTTGTGTCATTGGATGAACATTTAGGTCATTTTCGTCCACCCTAGTCTTATTCTTGTCCAATTAGGGTTTTTAACCAATCTTGTGCATCCAATAAGTTCATTTGTGTCATCGGATTAACATTTAGTTCATTTTCGTCCTCCCTAGGCTTATTCTTGTCCAATTAGGGTTTTTAACCAATCATGTGCATCCAATAAGTTCATTTGTGTCATTGGATGAACAATTAGGTCATTTTCGTCCACCCTAAGCTTATTCTTGTACAATTAGGGTTTTTAACCAATCTTATGCATCCAATAAGTTCATTTGTGTCATTGGATGAACATTTAGGTCATTTTCTTCCTCCCTAGGCTTATTCTTGTCCAATTAGGGTTTTTAACCAATCTTGTGCAACCAATAGGTGTGTTTGTGTCATTGGATGAACATTTAGGTCATTTTCGTCCTCCCTAGGCTTATTCTTGTCCAATTAGGGTTTTTAACCAATCTTGTGCATCCAATAAGTTCATTTGTGTCATTGGATTAACATTTAGGTCATTTTCGTCCTTCCTAGGCTTATTCTTGTCCAATTAGGGTTTCTAACCAATCTTGTGCAGCAAATATGTGTGTTTGTGTTATTGGATGAACATTTAGGTCATTTTCGTCCTCCCTAGGCTTATTCTTGTCCAATTAGGGTTTTTAACCAATCTTGTGCATCCAATAAGTTCATTTGTGTCATTGGATGAACATTTAGGTTATTTGCGTCCTCCCTAGGCTTATTCTTGTCCAATTAGGGTTTTTAACCAATCTTGTACATCCAATAAGTTCATTTGTGTCATTGGATTAACATTTAGGTCATTTTCGTCCTCCCTAGGCTTATTCTTGTCCAATTAGGGTTTCTTACCAATCTTGTGCATCCAATAGGTTTGATTGTTTCATTGGATGAACATTTAGGTCATTTTCGTCCTCTCTAGGCTTATTCTTGTCCAATTAGGGTTTTTAACCAATCTAGTGCATCCAATAAGTTCATTTGTGTCATTGGGTGAACATTTAGGTCATTTTCGTCCTCCCAAGGCTTATTCTTGTCCAATTAGGGTTTCTAACCAATCTTGTGCATCCAATAGGTGTGTTTGTGTCATTGGATGAACATTTAGGTCATTTTCGTCCTCCCTAGGCTTATTCTTGTCCAATTAGGGTTTTTAACCAATCTTGTGCATCCAATAAGTTCATTTGTGTCATTGGATGAACATTTAGGTCATTTTCGTCCTCCCTAGGCTTATTCTTGTCCAATTAGGGTTTTTAACCAATCTTGAGCATCCAATAGGTGTGTTTGTGTCATTGGATGAACATTTAGGTCATTTTCGTCCTCCCTAGGCTTATTCTTGTCCAATTAGGGTTTTTAACCAATCTTGTGCATCCAATAAGTTCATTTGTGTCATTGGATGAACATTTAGGTCATTTTCGTCCTCCCTAGGCTTATTCTTGTCCAATTAGGGTTTTTAACCAATCTTGTGCGTCCAATAAGTTCATTTGTGTCATTGGATGAACATTTATGTCATTTTCGTCCTCCCAAGGCTTATTCTTGTCCAATTAGGGTTTCTAACCAATCTTGTGCATCCAATAGGTGTGTTTGTGTCATTGGATGAACATTTAGGTCATTTTCGTCCTCCCTAGTCTTATTCTTGTCCAATTAGGGTTTTAAGCAATCTTGTGCATCCAATAAGTTCATTTCTGTCATTGGATGAATATTTAGGTCGTTTTCGTTCTCCCTAGGCTTATTCTTGTCCAATTAGGGTTTCTAACCAATTATGTGCATCCAATAGGTGTGTTTGTGTCATTGGATAACATTTAGGTCATTTTCGTCCTTCCTATGCTTATTCTTGTCCAATTAGGGTTTTTAACCAATCTTGTGCATCCAATAGGTGTGTTGGTGTCATTGGATGAACATTTAGGTCATTTTCGTCCTCCCTAGGCTTATTCTAGTCCAATTAGGGTTTTTAACCAATCTTGTGCATCCAATAAGTTCATTTGTGTCATTGGGTGAACATTTAGGTCATTTTCGTCCTCCCTAGGCTTATTCTTGTCCAATTAGGGTTTCTAACCAATCTTTTGCATCAAATAGGTGTGTTTAGTCATTTGATGAACATTTAGGTTATTTTCGTCCTCCCTAGGCTTATTCTTGTCCAATTAGGGTTTTTAACCAATCTTGTGCATCCAATAAGTTCATTTGTGTCATTGGATTAACATTTAGGTCATTTTCGTCCTCCCTAGGCTTATTCTTGTCCAATTAGGGTTTCTAACCAATCTTGTGCATCCAATAGGTGTGTTTGTGTCATTGGATGAACATTTAGGTCATTTTCGTCCTCCCTAGGCTTATTCTTTTCCAATTAGGGTTTTTAACCAATCTTGTGCATCCAATAAGTTCATTTGTGTCATTGGATGAACATTTAGGTCATTTTCGTCCTCCCAAGGCTTATTCTTGTCCAATTAAGGTTTCTAACCAATCTTGTGCATCCAATAGGTGTGTTTGTGTCATTGGATGAACATTTAGGTTACTTTCGTCCTCCCTAGGCTTATTCTTGTCCCATTAGGGTTTCTAACCAATCTTGTGCATCCAATAAGTTCATTTGTGTCATTGGATTAACATTTAGGTCATTTTCGTCCTCCCTAGGCTTATTCTTGTCCAATTAGGGTTTCTAACCAATCTTGTGCATCCAATAGGTGTGTTTGTGTCATTGGATGAACATTTAGGTCATTTTCGTCCTCCCTAGGCTTACTCTTTTCCAATTAGGGTTTCTAACCAATCTTGTGCATCCAATAAGTTCATTTGTGTCATTGGATTAACATTTAGGTCATTTTCGTCCTCCCTAGGCTTATTCTTGTCCAATTAGGGTTTTTAACCAATCTTGTGCATCCAATAAGTTCATTTGTGTCATTGGATTAACATTTAGGTCATTTTCGTCCTCCCTAGGCTTATTCTTGTCCAATTAGGGTTTCTAACCAATCTTGTGCATCCAATACGTGTGTTTGTGTCATTGGATGAACATTTAGGTCATTTTCGTCCTCCCTAGGCTTATTCTTGTCCAATTAGGGTTTCTAACCAATCTTGTGCATCCAATAGGTGTGTTTAGTCATTTGATGAACATTTAGGTTATTTTCGACCTCTCTAGGCTTATTCTTGTCCAATTAGGGTTTTTAACCAATCCTGTGCATCCAATAAGTTCATTTGTGTCATTGGATTAACATTTAGGTCATTTTCGTCCTCCCTAGGCTTATTCTTGTCCAATTAGGGTTTCTAACCAATCTTGTGCATCCAATAGGTGTGTTTGTGTCATTGGATGAACATTTAGGTCATTTTCGTCCTCCCTAGGCTTATTCTTGTCCAATTAGGGTTTTTAACCAATCTTGTGCATCCAATAAGTTCATTTGTGTCATTGGATGAACATTTAGGTCATTTTCGTCCTCCCAAGGCTTGTTCTTGTCCAATTAGGGTTTCTAACCAATCTTGTGCATCCAATAGGTGTGTTTGTGTCATTGGATGAACATTTAGGTCATTTTCGTCCTCCCTAGTCTTATTCTTGTCCAATTAGGGTTTTAAGCAATCTTGTGCATCCAATAAGTTCATTTGTGTCATTGGATGAATATTTAGGTCATTTTCATCCTCCCTAGGCTTATTCTTGTCCAATTAGGGTTTTTAACCAATCATGTGCGTCCAATAAGTTCATTTGTGTCATTGGATGAACAATTAGGTCATTTTCGTCCACCCTAAGCTTATTCTTGTCCAATTAGGGTTTTTAACCAATCTTATGCATCCAATAAGTTCATTTGTGTCGTTGGATGAACATTTCGGTCATTTTCGTCCTCCCAAGGCTTATTCTTGTCCAATTAGGGTTTCTAACCAATCTTGTGCATCCAATAGGTGTGTTTGTGTCATTGGATGAACATTTAGGTCATTTTCGTCCTCCCTAGGCTTATTCTTGTCCAATTAGGGTTTTTAACCAATCTTGTGCATCCAATAAGTTCATTTGTGTCATTGGATTAACATTTAGGTCATTTTCGTCCTTCCTAGGCTTATTCTTGTCCAATTAGGGTTTCTAACCAATCTTGTGCATCCAATAGGTGTGTTTTTGTCATTGGATGAACATTTAGGTCATTTTCGTCCTCCCTAGTCTTATTCTTGTCCAATTAGGGTTTTAAGCAATCTTGTGCATCCAATAAGTTCATTTGTGTCATTGGATGAACATTTAGGTCATTTTTGTCCTCCCTAGGCTTATTCTTGTCCAATTAGGGTTTTTAAGCAATCTTGTGCATCCAATAAGTTCATTTGTGTCATTGGATGAACATTTAGGTGATTTTCGTCCTCCCAAGGCTTATTCTTGTCCAATTAAGGTTTTTAACAAATCTTGTGGATCCAATAAGTTCATTTGTGTAATTGGATGAACATTTAGGTCATTTTCGTCCACCCTAGGCTTATTCTTGTCCAATTAGGGTTTTTAACCAATCTTGTGCATCCAATAAGTTCATTTGTGTCATTTGATGAACATTTAGGTCATTTTCGTCTTCCCTAGGCTTATTCTTGTCCAATTAGGGTTTTTAAGCAGTCTTGTGCATCCAATAAGTTCATTTGTGTCATTGGATGAACATTTAGGTCATTTTCGTCGTCCCAAGGCTTATTCTTTTCCAATTAGGGTTTTTAACCAATCTTGTGGATCCAATAAGTTCATTTGTGTCATTGGATGAACATTTAGGTCATTTTGGTCCTCCCTAGGCTTATTCTTGTCCAATTAGGGTTTTTAACCAATCTTGTGCATCCAATAAGTTCATTTGTGTCATTGGATGAACATTTAGGTCATTTTCGTCCTCCCTAGGCTTATTCTTGTCCAATTAGGGTTTTTAAGCAATCTTGTGCATCCAATAAGTTCATTTGTGTCATTTGATGAACATTTAGGTCATTTTCGTCGTCCCTAGGCTTATTCTTGTTCAATTAGGGTTTCTAACCTATCTTGTGCATCCAATAGGTGTGTTTGTGTCATTGGATGAACATTTAGGTCATTTTCGTCCTCCCTAGGCTTATTCTTGTCCAATTAGGGGTTTTAACCAATCTTGTGCATCCAATAGGTGTGTTTGTGTCATTGGATGAACATTTAGGTCATTTTCGTCCTCCCTATGCTTATTCTTGTCCAATTAGGGTTTTTAACCAATCTTGTGCATCCAATAAGTTCATTTGTATCATTGGGTGAACACTTAGGTCATTTTCGTCCTCCCTAGGCTTATTCTTGTCCAATTAGGGTTTCTAACCAATCTTGTGCATCCAATAGGTGTGTTTGTGTCATTGGATGAACATTTAGGTCATTTTCGTCCTCCCTAGGCTTATTCTTGTCCAATTAGGGTTTTTAACCAATCTTGTGCATCCAATAAGTTCAATTGTGTCATTGGATGAACATTTAGGTCATTTTCGTCCTCCCTAGGCTTATTCTTGTCCAATTAGGGTTTTTAACCAATCTAGTGCATCCAATAAGTTCATTTGTGTCATTGGGTGAACATTTAGGTCATTTTCGTCCTCCCTAGGCTTATTCTTGTCCAATTAGGGTTTCTAACCAATCTTGTGCATCCACTAGGTGTGTTTAGTCATTTGATGAACATTTAGGTTATTTTCGTCCTCCCTAGGCTTATTCTTGTCCAATTAGGGTTTTTAACCAATCTTTTGCATCAATTAAGTTCATTTGTGTCATTGGATTAACATTTAGGTCATTTTCGTCCTCCCTAGGCTTATTCTTGTCCAATTAGGGTTTCTAACCAATCTTGTGCATCCAATAGGTGTGTTTGTGTCATTGGATGAACATTTAGGTCATTTTCGTCCTCCCTAGGCTTATTCTTGTCGAATTAGGGTTTTTAACCAATCTTGTGCATCCAATAAGTTCATTTGTGTCATTGGACGAACATTTAGGTCATTTTCGTCCTCCCAAGGCTTATTCTTGTCCAATTAGGGTTTCTAACCAATCTTGTGCATCCAATAGGTGTGTTTGTGTGATTGGATGAACATTTAGGTAATATTCGTCCTCCCTAGGCTTATTCTTGTCCAATTAAGGTTTTTAACCAATCTTGTGCATCCAATAAGTTCATTTGTGTCATTGGATGAACATTTAGGTCATTTTCGTCCTCCCTAGGCTTATTCTTGTCCAATTAGGATTTTTAACCAATCTTGTGCATCCAATAGGTGTGTTTGTGTCATTGGATTAACATTTAGGTCATTTTCGTCCTTCCTAGGCTTATTCTTGTCCAATTAGGGTTTCTAACCAATCTTGTGCATCCAATAGGTGTGTTTGTGTCATTGGATGAACATTTAGGTCATTTTCGTCCTCCCTAGTCTTATTCTTGTCCAATTAGGGTTTTTAACCAATCTTGTGCATCCAATAAGTTCATTTGTGTCATTGGATTAACATTTAGGTCATTTTCGTCCTCCCAAGGTTTATTCTTGTCCAATTAGGTTTTCTAACCAATCTTGTGCATCCAATTGGTGTGTTTGTGTCATTGGATGGACATTTAGGTCATTTTCGTCCTCCCTAGGCTTATTCTTGTCCAATTAGGGTTTTTAACCAATCTTGTGCATCCAATAAGTTCATTTGTGTCATTGGATGAACATTTAGGTTATTTTCGTCCTCCCTAGGCTTATTCTTGTCCAATTATGGTTTTTAACCAATCTTGTGCATCCAATAAGTTCATTTGTGTCATTTGATTAACATTTAGGTCATTTTCGTCCTCCCAAGGCTAATTCTTGTCCAATTAGGGTTTCTAACCAATCTTGGGCATCCAATAGGTGTGTTTGTGTCATTGGATGAACATTTAGGTCATTTTCGTCCTCCCTAGGCTTATTTTGCCCAATTAGGGTTTTTAAACAATCTTGTGCATCCAATAAGTTCATTTGTGTCATTGGATTAACATTTAGGTTATTTTCGTCCTTCCTAGGCTTATTCTTGTCCAATTAGGGTTTCTAACCAATCTTGTGCATCAAATAGGTGTGTTTGTGTCATTGGATGAACATTTAGGTCATTTTCGTCCTCCCTAGGCTTATTCTTGTCCAATTAGGGTTTTTAACCAATCTTGTGCATCCAATAAGTTCATTTGTGTCATTGGATGAACATTTAGGTTATTTTCGTCCTCCCTAGGCTTATTCTTGTCCAATTATGGTTTTTAACCAATCTTGTGCATCCAATAAGTTCATTTGTGTCATTGGATTAACATTTAGGTCATTTTAATCCTTCCTAGGCTTATTCTTCTCCAATTAGGGTTTTTAAACAATCTTGTGCATCCAATAAGTTCATTTGTGTCATTGGATTAACATTTAGGTCATTTTCGTCCTTCCTAGGCTTATTCTTTTCCAATTAGGGTTTTTAACCAATCTTGTGCATCCAATAGGTGTGTTTGTGTCATTGGATGAACATTTAGGTCATTTTCGTCCTTCCTAGGCTTATTCTTGTCCAATTAGGGTTTTTAACCAATCTTGTGCATCCAATAGGTGTGTTTGTGTCATTGGATGAACATTTAGGTCATTTTCGTCCTCCCTAGGCTTATTCTTGTCCAATTAGGGTTTTTAACCAATCTTGTGCATCCAATAAGTTCATTTGTATCATTCGATAAACATTTAGGTCATTTTCGTCCACCCTAGGCTTATTCTTGTCCAATTAGGGTTTCTAACCAATCTTGTGCATCCAATAGGTGTGTTTGTGTCATTGGATGAACATTTAGGTCATTTTCGTCCTCCCTAGTCTTATTCTTGTCCAATTAGGGTTTTTAACCAATCTTGTGCATCCAAAAAGTTCATTTGTGTCATTGGATTAACATTTAGGTCATTTTCGTCCTCCCTAGGCTTATTCTTGTCCAATTAGGGTTTCTAACCAATCTTGTGTATCCAATAGGTGTGTTTGTGTCATTGGATGAATATTTAGGTCATTTTCGTCCTCCCAATGCTTATTCTTGTCCAATTAGGGTTTCTAACCAATCTTGTGCATCCAATAGGTGTGTTTAGTCATTTGATGAACATTTAGGTTATTTTCGTCCTCCCTAGGCTTATTCTTGTCCAATTAGGGTTTTTAACCAATCTTGTGCATCCAATAAGTTCATTTGTGTCATTGGATTAAGATTTAGGTCATTTTCGTCCTCCCTAGGCTTATTCTTGTCCAATTAGGGTTTCTAACCAATCTTGTGCATCCAATAGGTGTGTTTGTGTCATTGGATGAACATTTAGGTCATTTTCGTCCTCCCTAGTCTTATTCTTGTCCAATTAGGGTTTTAAGTAATCTTGTGCATCCAATAAGTTCATTTGTGTCATTGGATGAATATTTAGGTCATTTTCGTCCTCCCTAGGCTTATTCTTGTCCAATTAGGGTTTCTAACCAATCTTGTGCATCCAATAGGTGTGTTTGTGTCATTGGATGAACATTTAGGTCATTTTCGTCCTCCCTAGTCTTATTCTAGTCCAATTAGGGTTTTTAACCAATCTTGTGCATCCAATAAGTTCATTTGTGTCATTGGATGAACATTTAGGTCATTTTCGTCCTCCCTAGGCTTATTCTTGTCCAATTAGGGTTTTTAACCAATCTTGTGCATCCAATAGGTGTGTTTGTGTCATTGGATGAACATTTAGGTCATTTTCTTCTTCCCTAGGCTTATTCTTTTCCAATTAGGGTTTTTAACCAATCTTGTGCATCCAATAAGTTCATTTGTGTCATTGGATGAACATTTAGGTCATTTTCGTCCTCCCTAGGCTTATTCTTGTCCAATTAGGGTTTTTAACCAATCTTGTGCATCCAATAGGTATGTTTGTGTCATTGGATGAACATTTAGGTCATTTTCGTCCTCCCTAGGCTTATTCTTGTCCAATTAGGGTTTTTAACCAATCTTGTGCATCCAATAAGTTCATTTGTGTCATTGGATTAACATTTAGGTCATTTTCGTCCTCCTTAGGCTAATTCTTGTCCAATTAGGGTTTTTAACCAATCTTGTGCATCCAATAAGTTCATTTGTGTCATTGGATTAACATTTAGGTCATTTTCGTCCTCCCTAGGCTTATTCTTGTCCAATTAGGGTTTCTAACCAATCTTGTGCATCCAATAGGTGTGTTTGTGTCATTGGATGAACATTTAGGTCATTTCGTCCTCCCTAGGCTTATTCTTTTCCAATTAGGGTTTTTAACCAATCTTGTGCATCCAATAAGTTCATTTGTGTCATTGGGTGAACATTTAGGTCATTTTCGTCCTCCCTAGGCTTATTCTTGTCCAATTAGGGTTTCTAACCAATCTTGTGCATCCAATAGGTGTGTTTAGTCATTTGATGAAAACATTTAGGTCATTTTCGTCCTCCCTAGGCTTATTCTTGTCCAATTAGGGTTTTTAACCAGTCTTGTGCATCCAATAAGTTCATTTGTGTCATTGGATGAACATTTAGGTCATTTTCGTCCTCCCTAGGCTTATTCTTGTCCAATTAGGGTTTTTAACCAATCTTGTGCATCCAATAGGTGTGTTTGTGTCATTGGATGAACATTTAGGTCATTTTCGTCCTCCCTAGGCTTATTCTTGTCCAATTAGGGTTTTTAACCAATCTTGTGCATCCAATAAGTTCATTTGTGTCATTGGGTGAACATTTAGGTCATTTTCGTCCTCCCTAGGCTTATTCTTGTCCAATTAGGGTTTCTAACCAATCTTGTGCATCCAATAGGTGTGTTTAGCCATTGGATGAACATTTAGGTTATTTTCGTCCTCCCTAGGATTATTCTTGTCCAATTAGGGTTTTTTACCAATCTTGTGCATCCAATAGGTTCATTTGTGTCATTGGATTAACATTTAGGTCATTGTCGTCCTCCCTAGGCTTTTTCTTGTCCAATTAGGGTTTCTAACCAATCTTGTGCATCCAATAGGTGTGTTTGTGTCATTGGATGAACATTTAGGTCATTTTCGTCCTCCCTAGGTTTATTCTTGTCCAATTAGGGTTTTTAACCAATCTTGTGCATCCAATAAGTTCATTTGTGTCATTGGATGAACATTTAGGTCATTTTCGTCCTCCCAAGGCTTATTCTTGTCCAATTAGGGTTTCTAACCAATCTTGTGCATCCAATAGGTGTGTTTGTGTCATTGGATGAACATTTAGGTCATTTTCGTCCTCCCTAGGCTTATTCTTGTCCAATTAGGGTTTTTAACCAATCTTGTGCATCCAATAAGTTCATTTGTGTCATTGGATTAACATTTAGGTCATTTTCGTCCTTCCTAGGCTTATTCTTGTTCAATTAGGGTTTTTAACCAATCTTGTGCATCCAATAAGTTCATTTGTGCAATTGGATTAACATTTAGATCATTTTCGTCCTTCCTAGGCTTATTCTTGTCCAATTAGGGTTTCTAACCAATCTTGTGCATCCAATAGGTGTGTTTAGTCATTTGATGAACATTTAGGTTATTTCGTCCTCCCTAGGCTTATTCTTGTCCAATTAGGGTCTTTAACCAATCTTGTGCATCCAATAAGTTCATTTGTTTCATTGGATTAACATTTAGGTCATTTTCGTCCTCCCTAGGCTTATCCTTGTCCAATTAGGGTTTCTAACCAATCTTGTGCATCCAATAGGTGTGTTTGTGTCATTGGATGAACATTTAGGTCATTTTCATCCTCCCTAGGCTTATTCTTGTCCAATTAGGGTTTTTAACCAATCTTGTGCATCCAATAAGTTTATTTGTGTCATTGGGTGAACATTTAGGTCATTTTCGTCCTCCCTAGGCTTATTCTTGTCCAATTAGGGTTTCTAACCAATCGTGTGCATCCAATAGGTGTGTTTGTGTCATTGGATAAACATATAGGTTATTTTCGTCCTCCCTAGTCTTATTCTTGTCCAATTAGGGTTTTAAGCAATCTTGTGCATCCAATAAGTTCATTTGTGTCATTGGATGAATATTTAGGTCATTTTCATCCTCCCTAGGCTTATTCTTGTCCAATTAGGGTTTCTAACCAATCTTGTGCATCCAATAGGTGTGTTTGTGTCATTGGATGAACATTTAGGTCATTTTCGTCCTCCCTAGTCTTATTCTTGTCCCATTAGGGTTTTAAGCAATCTTGTGCATCCAATAAGTTCATTTGTGTCATTGGATGAATATTTAGGTCATTTTCATCCTCCCTAGGCTTATTCTTGTCCAATTAGGGTTTCTAACCAATCTTGTGCATCCAATAGGTGTGTTTGTGTCATTGGATGAACATTTAGGTCATTTTCGTCCTCCCTAGTCTTATTCTTGTCCAATTAGGGTTTTTAACCAATCTTGTGCATCCAATAAGTTCATTTGTGTCGTTGGATTAACATTTAGGTCATTTTCGTCCTCCCTAGGCTTATTCTTGTCCAATTAGGGTTTTTAACCAATCATGTGCATCCAATAAGTTCATTTGTGTCATTGGATGAACAATTAGGTCATTTTCGTCCACCCTAAGCTTATTCTTGTCCAATTAGGGTTTTTAACCAATCTTATGCATTGAATTAGTTCATTTGTGTCATTGGATGAACATTTAGGTCATTTTCGTCCTCCCTAGGCTTATTCTTACCCAATTAGGGTTTTTAACCAATCTTGTGCATCCAATAGCTGTGTTTGTGTCATTGGATGAACATTTAGGTCATTTTCGTCCTCCCTAGGCTTATTCTTGTCCAATTAGGGTTTTTAACCAATCATGTGCATCCAATAAGTTCATTTGTGTCATTGGATTAACATTTAGGTCATTTTCGTCCTTCCTAAGCTTATTTTTGTCCAATTAGGGTTTCTAACCAATCTTATGCATCCAATAAGTTCATTTGTGTCATTGGATGAACATTTAGGTCATTTTCGTCCTCCCTAGGCTTATTCTTGTCCAATTAGGGTTTTTAACCAATCTTGTGCATCCAATAAGTTCATTTGTGTCATTGGATGAACATTTAGGTCATTTTCGTCCTCCCTAAGCTTATTCTTGTCCAATTAGGGTTTCTAAACAATCTTGTGCATCCAATAGGTGTGTTTGTGTCATTGGATGAACATTTAGGTCACTTTCGTCCTCGCTAGGCTTATTCTTGTCCAATAAGGGTTTTAAGCAATCCTGTGCATCCAATAAGTTCATTTGTGTCATTGGATTAACATTTAGGTCATTTTCGTCCTCCCTAGGCTTATTCTTGTCAAATTAGGGTTTTTAACCAATCATGGGCATCCAATAAGTTCATTTGTGTCATTGGATGAACAATTAGGTCATTTTCGTCCTCCCTAGGCTTATTCTTGTCCAATTAGGGTTTTTAACTAATCATGTGCATCCAATAAGTTCATTTGTGTCATTGGATTAACATTTAGGTCATTTTCGTCCTTCCTAAGCTTATTCTTGTCCAATTAGGGTTTTTAACCAATCTTGTGCATCCCATAAGTTCATTTGTGTCATTGGATAAACATTTAGGTCATTTTCGTCCTCCCTAGGCTTATTCTTGTCCAATTAGGGTTTTTAACCAATCTTGTGCATCCAATAAGTTCATTTGTGTCATTGGATGAACATTTAGGTCATTTTCGTCCTCCCAAGGCATATTCTTGTCCAATTAGGGTTTCTAACCAATCTTGTGCATCCAATAGGTGTGTTTGTGTCATTGGATGAACATTTAGGTCATTTTCATCCTCCCTAGTCTTATTCTTGTCCAATTAGGGTTTTTAACCAATCTTGTGCATCCAATAAGTTCATTTGTGTCATTGGATTAACATTTAGGTCATTTTCGTCCTCCCTAGGCTTATTCTTGTCAAATTAGGGTTTTTAACCAATCATGGGCATCCAATAAGTTCATTTGTGTCATTGGATGAACAATTAGGTCATTTTCGTCCTCCCTAGGCTTATTCTTGTCCAATTAGGGTTTTTAACCAATCTTGTGCATCCAATAAGTTCATTTGTGTCATTGGATGAACATTTAGGTCATTTTCGTCCTCCCAAGGCTTATTCTTGTCCAATTAGGGTTTCTAACCAATCTTGTGCATCCAATAGGTGTGTTTGTGTCATTGGATGAACATTTAGGTCATTTTCGTCCTCCCTATGCTTATTCTTGTCCAATTAGAGTTTTTAACCAATCTTGTGCATCCAATAGGTGTGTTTGTGTCATTGGATGAACATTTTGGTCATTTTCGTCCTCCCTAGGCTTATTCTTGTCCAATTAGGGTTTTTAACCAATCTTGTGCATCCAATAAGTTCATTTGTGTCATTGGGTGAACATTTAGGTCATTTTCGTCCTCCCTAGGCTTATTGTTGTCCAATTAGGGTTTCTAACCAATCTTGTGCATCCAATAGGTGTGTTTAGTCATTTGATGAACATTTAGGTTATTTTCGTCCTCCCTAGGCTTATTCTTGTCCAATTAGGGTTTTTAACCAATCTTGTGCATCCAATAAGTTCATTTGTGTCATTGGATTAACATTTAGGTCATTTTCGTCCTCCCTAGGCTTATTCTTGTGCAATTAGGGTTCTTAACCAATCTTATGCATCCAATAAGTTCATTTGTGTCATTGGATGAACATTTAGGTCATTTTCGTCCTCCCAAGGCTTATTCTTGTCCAATTTGGGTTTCTAACCAATCTTGTGCATCCAATAAGTTCATTTGTGTCATTGGATGAACATTTAGGTCATTTTCGTCCTCCCTAGGCTTATTCTTGTCCAATTAGGGTTTTTAACCAATCTTGTGCATCCAATAAGTTCATTTGTGTCATTGGATTAACATTTAGGTCATTTTCGTCCTTCATAGGGTTATTCTTGTCCAATTAGGGTTTCTAACCAATCTTGTGCATCCAATAGGTGTGTTTGTGTCATTGGATGAACATTTAGGTCATTTTCGTCCTCCATAGGCTTATTCTTGTCCAATTAGGGTTTTTAACCAATCTTGTGCATCCAATAAGTTCATTTGTGTCATTGGGTGAACATTTAGGTCGTTTTCGTCCTCCCTAGGCTTATTCATGTCCAATTAGGGTTTCTAACCAATCTTGTGCATCCAATATGTTCATTTGTGTCATTGGATGAACATTTAGGTCATTTTCGTCCTCCCTATGCTTATTCTTGTCCAATTAGGGTTTTTAACCAATCTTGTGCATCCAATAGGTGTGTTTGTGTCATTGGATGAACATTTAGGTCATTTTCGTCCTCCCTAGGCTTATTCTTGTCCAATTAGGGTTTTTAACCAATCTTGTGCATCCAATAAGTTCATTTGTGTCATTGGGTGAACATTTAGGTCATTTTCGCCCTCCCTAGGCTTATTCTTGTCCAATTAGGGTTTCTAACCAATCTTGTGCATCCAATAGGTGTGTTTAGTCATTTGATGAACATTTAGGTTATTTTCGTCCTCCCTAGGCTTATTCTTGTCCAATTAGGGTTTTTAACCAATCTTGTGCATCCAATAAGTTCATTTGTGTCATTGGATTAACATTTAGGTCACTTTCGTCCTTCCTAGGGTTATTCTTGTCAAATTAGGGTTTCTAACCAATCTTGTGCATCCAATAGGTGTGTTTGTGTCATTGGATGAACATTTAGGTCATTTTCGTCCTCCATAGGCTTATTCTTGTCCAATTAGGGTTTTTAACCAATCTTGTGCATCCAATAAGTTCATTTGTGTCATTGGGTGAACATTTAGGTCATTTTCGTCCTTCCTAGGCTTATTCTTGTCCAATTAGGGTTTCTAACCAATCTTGTGCATCCAATAGGTGTGTTTAGTCATTTGATGAACATTTAGGTTATTTTCGTCCTCCCTAGGCTTATTCTTGTCCAATTAGGGTTTTTAACCAATCTTGTGCATCCAATAAGTTCATTTGTGTCATTGGATTAACATTTAGGTCATTTTCGTCCTCCCTAGGCTTATTCTTGTCCAATTAGGGTTTCTAACCAATCTTGTGCATCCAATAGGTGTGTTTGTGTCATTGGATGAACATATAGGTCATTTCGTCCTCCCTAGGCTTATTCTTTTCCAATTAAGGTTTTTAACCAATCTTGTGCATCCAATGAGTTCATTTGTGTCATTGGATGAATAGTTAGGTCATTTTCGTCCTCCCTAGGCTTATTCTTGTCAAATTAGGGTTTCTAACCAATCGTGTGCATCGAATAGGTGTGTTTGTGTCATTGGATGAACATTTAGGTCATTTTCTTCCTCCCTAGGCTTATTCTTGTCCAATTAGGGTTTTTAACCAATCTTGTGCATCCAATAAGTTCATTTGTGTCATTGGATGAACATTTAGGTCATTTTCGTCCTCCCAAGGCTTATTCTTGTCCAATTAGGGTTTCTAACCAATCTTGTGCATCCAATAGGTGTGTTTGTGTCATTGGATGAACATTTAGGTCATTTTCGTCCTCCCTAGGCTTATTCTTGATCAATTAGGGTATTTAACCAATCTTGTGCATCCAATAAGTTCATTTGTGTCATTGGATTAACATTTAGGTCATTTTTGTCCTTCCTAGGCTTATTCTTGTCCAATTAGGGTTTCTAACCAATCTTGTGCATCCAATAGGTGTGTTTGTGTCATTGGATGAACATTTAGGTCATTTTCGTCCTCCCTAGGCTTATTCTTGTCCAATTAGGGTTTATAAGCAATCTTGTGCATCCAATAAGTTCATTTGTGTCATTGGATGAACATTTAGGTCATTTTCGTGCTCCCTAGGCTTATTCTTGTCCAATTAGGGTTTCTAACCAATCTTGTGCATCCAATAGGTGTGTTTGTGTCATTGGATGAACATTTAGGTCATTTTCGTCCTCCCTAGTCTTATTCTTGTCCAATTAGGGTTTTAAGCAATCTTGTGCATCCAATAAGTTCATTTGTGTCATTGGATTTATATTTAGGTCATTTTCATCCTCCCTAGGCTTATTCTTGTCCAATTAGGGTTTCTAACCAATCTTGTGCATCCAATAGGTGTGTTTGTGTCATTGGATGAACATTTAGGTCATTTTCGTCCTCCCTAGGCTTATTCTTGTCCAATTAGGGTTTTTAACCAATCTTGTGCATCCAATAAGTTCATTTGTGTCATTGGATTAACATTTAGGTCAATTTCGTCCTTCCTAGGCTTATTCTTGTCCAATTAGGGTTTCTAACAAATCTTGTGCATCCAATAGGTGTTTTTGTGTCATTGGATGAACATTTAGGTCATTTTCGTCCTCCCTAGGCTTATTCTTGTCCAATTACGGTTTTTAACCAATCTTGTGCATCCAATAAGTTCATTTGTGTCATTGGATTAACATTTAGGTCATTTTCGTCCTTCCTAGGCTTATTCTTGTCCAATTAGGGTTTCTAACCAATCTTGTGCATCCAATAGGTGTGTTTGTGTCATTGGATGAACATTTAGGTCATTTTCGTCCTCCCTAGTCTTATTCTTGTCCAATTAGGGTTTTAAGCAATCTTGTGCATCCAATAAGTTCATTAGTGTCATTGGTTTAACATTTAGGTCATTTTCGTCCTCCCTAGTCTTATTCTTGTCCAATTAGGGTTTTAAGCCAATCTTGTGCATCCAATAGGTGTGTTCGTGTCATTTGATGAACATTTAGGTCATTTTCATCCTCCCAAGGCTTATTCTTATCCAATTAGGGTTTTAAGCAATCTTGTGCATCCAATAAGTTCATTTGTGTCATTGGATTAAGATTTAAGTCATTTTCGTCCTCCCTAGGCTTATTCTTGTCCAGTTAGGGTTTTTAACCAATCTTGTGCATCCAATAGGTGTGTTTGTGTCATTGGATGAACATTTAGGTCATTTTCGTCCTCTCTAGGCTTATTCTTGTCCAATTAGGGTTTTTAACCAATCTTGTGCATCCAATAGGTGTGTTTGTGTCATTGGATGAACATTTAGGTCATTTTCGTCCTCCCTAGGCTTATTCTTGTCCAATTAGGGTTTTTAACCAATCTTGTGCATCCAATAAGTTCATTTGTGTCATTGGATGTACATTTAGGTCATTTTCGTCCACCCTAGGCTTATTCTTGTCCAATTAGGGTTTTTATTAATCTTGTCCATCCAATAAGTTCATTTGTGTCATTGGATGAACATTTATGTCATTTTCGTCCTCCCAAGGCTTATTCTTGTCCAATTAGGGTTTTTAAACAAATCTTGTGCATCCAATAAGTTAATTTGTGACATTGGATGAACATTTAGGTCATTTTCGTCCTCCCTAGTCTTATTCTTGTCCAATTAGGGTTTTAAGCTATCTTGTGCATCCAATAAGTTCATTTGTGTCATTGGATGAACATTTAGGTTATTTTCGTCCTCCCTAGGCTTTTTATTGTCCAATTAGGGTTTTTAAGCAATCTTGTGCATCCAATAAGTTCATTTGTGTCATTGGATGAACATTTAGGTCATTTTCGTCCTCCCTAGGCTTATTCTTGTCCAATTAGGGTTTCTAACCAATCTTGTGCATCCAATAGGTGTGTTTGTGTCATTCGATGAACATTTAGGTCATTTTCATCCTCCCTAGTCGTATTCTTGTCCAATTAGGGTTGTAAGCAATCTTGTGCATCCAATAAGTTCATTTGTGTCATTGGATGAACATTTAGGTCATTTTCGTCCTCCCTAGGCTTATTCTTGTCCAATTAGGGTTTCTAACCAATCTTGTGCATCCAATAGGTGTGTTTGTGTCATTAGCTGAACATTTAGGTCATTTTCATCCTCCCTAGTCTTATTCTTTCCCAATTAGGGTTTTTAACCAATCTTGTGCATCCAATAGGTGTGTTAGTGTCATTGGATGAACATTTAGGTCATTTTCGTCCTCCCTAGGCTGATTCTTGTCCAATTAGGGTTTTTAACCAATCTTGTGCATCCAATAAGTTCATTTGTGTCATTGGATTAACATTTAGGTCATTTTCGTCCTTCCTAGGCTTATTCTTGTCCAATTAGGGTTTCTAACCAATCTTGTGCATCAAAGAGGTGTGTTTGTGTCATTGGATGAACATTTAGGTCATTTTCGTCCTCCCTAGGCTTATTCTTGTCCAATTAGGGTTTTTAACCAATCTTGTGTATCCAATAAGTTCATTTGTGTCATTTGATGAACATTTAGGTTATTTTCGTCCTCCCTAGGCTTATTCTTGTCCAATTAGGGTTTTTAACCAATCTTGTGCATCCAATAAGTTCATTTGTGTCATTGGATGAACATTTAGGTCATTTTCGTCCTCCCTAGGCTTATTCTTGTCCAATTAGGGTTTTTAACCAATCATGTGCATCCAATAAGTTCATTTGTGTCATTGGATGAACAATTAGGTCATTTTCGCCCACCCTAGTCTTATTCTTGTCCAATTAGGGTTTTTAACCAATCTTATGCATCCAATAAGTTCATTTGTGTTATTGGATGAACATTTAGGTCATTTTCGTCCTCTCTAGGCTTATTCTTGTCCAATTAGGGTTTATAACCAATCTTGTGCATCCAATAGGTGTGTTTGTGTCATTAGCTGAACATTTAGGTCATTTTCATCCTCCCTAGTCTTATTCTTTCCCAATTAGGGTTTTTAACCAATCTTGTGCATCCAATAGGTGTGTTTGTGTCATTGGATGAACATTTAGGTCATTTTCGTCCTCCCAAGGCTTATTGTTGTCCAATTAGGGTTTTTAACCAATCTTGTGCATCCAATAAGTTCATTTGTGTCATTGGATTAACATTTAGGTCATTTTCGTCCTTCCTAGGCTTATTCTTGTCCAATTAGGGTTTCTAACCAATCTTGTGCATCAAATAGGTGAGTTTGTGTCATTGGATGAACATTTAGGTCATTTTCGTCCTCCCTAGGCTTATTCTTGTCCAATTAGGGTTTTTAACCAATCTTGTGCATCCTATAAGTTCATTTGTGTCATTGGATGAACATTTAGGTTATTTTCGTCCTCCCTAAGCTTATTCTTGTCCAATTAGGGTTTTTAACCAATCTTGTGCATCCAATAAGTTCATTTGTGTCATTGGATTAACATTTAGGTCATTTTCGTCCTCCCTAGGCTTATTCTTGTCCAATTAGGGTTTCTAACCAATCTTGTGCATTCAATAGGTGTGTCTGTGTCATTGGATGAACATTTAGGTCATTTTCGTCCTCCCTAGGCTTATTCTTGTCCAATTAGGGTTTTTAACCAATCTTGTGCATCCAATAAGTTCATTTGTGTCATTGGATGAACATTTAGGTCATTTTCGTCCTCCCTAGGCTTATTCTTGTCCAATTAGGGTTTTTAACCAATCATGTGCATCCAATAAGTTCATTTGTGTCATTGGATGAACATTTAGGTCATTTTCGTCCTCCCTAGGCTTATTCTTGTCCAATTAGGGTTTTTAGCCAATCTTGTCATCCAATAAGTTCATTTGTGTCATTGGAGGAACATTTAGGTCATTTTCGTCCTCCCTAGGCTTATTCTTGTCAAATTAAGGTTTTTAACCAATCTTGTGCATCCAATAAGTTCATTTGTGTCATTGGATGAACATTTTGGTCATTTTCGTTTTCCCTAGGCTTATTCTTGTCCAATTAGTGTTTTTAACCAATCTTGTGCATCCAATAGGTGTGTTTGTGTCATTGGATAAACATTTAGGTCATTTTCGTCCTCCCTAGTCTTATTCTTTTCCAATTAGGGTTTTTATGCGATCTTGTGCATCCAATAGGTGTGTTTGTGTCATTGGACTAACATTTAGGTCATTTTCGTCCTCCCTAGGCTTATTCATGTCCAAGTAGGGTTTTTAACCAATCTTGTGCATCCAATAAGTTCATTTGTGTCATTAGACAAACATTTAGGTCATTTTCGTCCTCCCTAGGCTTATTCTTGTCCAATTAGGGTTTTTAACCAATCATGTGCATCCAATAAGTTTATTTGTGTCATTGGATGAACATTTAGGTCATTTTCGTCCTCCCTAGGCTTATTCTTGTCCAATTAGGGTTTTTAACCAATCTTGTGCATCCATTAAGTTCATTTGTGTCATTGGATGAACATTTAGGTCATTTTCGTCCTCCCTAGGTCTTATTTTTGTCCAATTAGGGATTTTATGCAATCTTGTGCATCCAATAGGTGTGTTTGTGTCATTGGACGAACATTTAGGTCATTTTCGTCCTCCCTAGGCTTATTCTTGTCCAATTAGGGTTTTTACCCAATCATGTGCATCCAATAAGTTTATTTGTGTCATTGGATGAACATTTAGGTCATTTTCGTCCTCCCTAGGCTTATTCTTGTCCAATTAGGGTTTTTAACCAATCTTGTGCATCCAATAAGTTCATTTGTGTCATTGGATGAACATTTAGGTCATTTTCGTCCTCCCTAGGCTTATTCTTATCCAATTAGGGTTTTTAGCCAATCTTGTGCATCCAATAAGTTCATTTGTGTCATTGGAGAAACATTTAGGTCATTTTCGTCCTCCCTAGTCTTATTTTTGTCCAATTAGGGATTTTATGCAATCTTGTGCATCCAATAGGTGTGTATGTGTCATTGGACGAACATTTAGGTCATTTTCGTCCTCCCTAGGCTTATTCTTGTCCAATTAGGGTTTTTAACCAATCTTGTGCATCCAATAAGTTCATTTGTGTCATTGGATGAACATTTAGGTCATTTTCGTCCTCCCTAGGCTTATTCTTGTCCAATTAGGGTTTTTAACCAATCTTGTGCATCCAATAAGTTCATTTGTGTCATTGGATGAACATTTAGGTCATTTTCGTCCTCCCTAGGCTTATTCTTGTCCAATTAGGGTTTTTATGCAATCTTGTGCATCCAATAGGTGTGTTTGTGTCATTGGACGAACATTTAGGTCATTTTCGTCATCCCAAAGCTTATTCTTGTCCAATTAGGGTTTTTATGCAATCTTGTGCATCCAATTGGTGTGTTTGTGTCATTGGACGAACATTTAGGTCATTTTCGTCCTCCCTAGGCTTATTCTTGTTCAATTAGGGTTTTTAACCAACCTTGTGCATCCAATAAGTTCATTTGTGTCATTGGATGAACATTTTGGTCATTTTCGTCCTCCCTAGGCTTATTCTTGTCCAATTAGGGTTTTCAACCAACCTTGTGCATCCAATAAGTTCATTTGTGTCATTGGATGAACATTTAGGTCATTTTCGTCCTCCCTAGTCTTATTCTTGTCCAATTAGGGTTTTTATGCAATCTTGTGCATCCAATAGGTGTGTTTGTGTCATTGGAGGAACATTTAGGTCTTTTTCGTCCTCCATAGTCTTATTCTTGTCCAATTAGGGTTTTAACCAATCTTGTGCATCCAATATGTGGGTTTGTGTCATTGGATGAACATTTAGGTCATTTTCGTCCTCCCTAGGCTTATTCTTGTCCAATTAGGGTTTTTAACCAATCTTGTGCATCCAATAAGTTCATTTGTGTCATTGGATGAACATTTAGGTCATTTTCGTCCTCCCTAGGCTTATTCTTGTCCAATTAGGGTTTTTAACCAATCTTGCGCAACCAATAAGTTCATTTGTTTCATGGGATGAACATTTAGGTCATTTTTGTCCTCCCTAGGCTTATTCTTGTTCAATTAGGGTTTCTAACCAATCATGTGCATCCAATAGGTGTGTTTGTGTCATTGGATGAACATTTAGGTCATTTTCGTCCTCCCTAGTCTTATTCTTGTCCAATTAGGGTTTTAAGCAATCTTGTGCATCCAATAAGTTCATTTGTGTCATTGCATGAACATTTAGGACATTTTCGTCCTCCCAAGGCTTATTTTCGTGCAATTAGGGTTTTTAACCAATCTTGTGCATCCAATAGGTGTGTTTGTGTCATAAAATGAACATTTAGGTCATTTTCGTCCTCCCTAGGCTTATTCTTGTCCAATTTGGGTTTTTAAGCAATCTTGTGCATCAAATAAGTTCATTTGTGTCATTGGATGAACATTTAGGTCACTTTCGTCCTCCCTAGGCTTATTCTTGTCCAATTAGGGTTTCTAACCAATCTTGTGCATCCAATAGGTGTGTTTGTGTCATTGGATGAACATTTAGGTCATTTTCGTCCTCCCTAGTCTTATTCTTGTCCAATTAGGGTTTTAAGCAATCTTGTGCATCCAATAAGTTCATTAGTGTCATTGGTTTAACATTTAGGTCATTTTCGTCCTCCCTAGTCTTATTCTTGTCCAATTAGGGTTTTAAGCCAATCTTGTGCATCCAATAGGTGTGTTCGTGTCATTTGATGAACATTTAGGTCATTTTCATCCTCCCAAGGCTTATTCTTATCCAATTAGGGTTTTAAGCAATCTTGTGCATCCAATAAGTTCATTTGTGTCATTGGATTAAGATTTAAGTCATTTTCGTCCTCCCTAGGCTTATTCTTGTCCAGTTAGGGTTTTTAACCAATCTTGTGCATCCAATAGGTGTGTTTGTGTCATTGGATGAACATTTAGGTCATTTTCGTCCTCTCTAGGCTTATTCTTGTCCAATTAGGGTTTTTAACCAATCTTGTGCATCCAATAGGTGTGTTTGTGTCATTGGATGAACATTTAGGTCATTTTCGTCCTCCCTAGGCTTATTCTTGTCCAATTAGGGTTTTTAACCAATCTTGTGCATCCAATAAGTTCATTTGTGTCATTGGATGTACATTTAGGTCATTTTCGTCCACCCTAGGCTTATTCTTGTCCAATTAGGGTTTTTATTAATCTTGTCCATCCAATAAGTTCATTTGTGTCATTGGATGAACATTTATGTCATTTTCGTCCTCCCAAGGCTTATTCTTGTCCAATTAGGGTTTTTAAACAAATCTTGTGCATCCAATAAGTTAATTTGTGACATTGGATGAACATTTAGGTCATTTTCGTCCTCCCTAGTCTTATTCTTGTCCAATTAGGGTTTTAAGCTATCTTGTGCATCCAATAAGTTCATTTGTGTCATTGGATGAACATTTAGGTTATTTTCGTCCTCCCTAGGCTTTTTATTGTCCAATTAGGGTTTTTAAGCAATCTTGTGCATCCAATAAGTTCATTTGTGTCATTGGATGAACATTTAGGTCATTTTCGTCCTCCCTAGGCTTATTCTTGTCCAATTAGGGTTTCTAACCAATCTTGTGCATCCAATAGGTGTGTTTGTGTCATTCGATGAACATTTAGGTCATTTTCATCCTCCCTAGTCGTATTCTTGTCCAATTAGGGTTGTAAGCAATCTTGTGCATCCAATAAGTTCATTTGTGTCATTGGATGAACATTTAGGTCATTTTCGTCCTCCCTAGGCTTATTCTTGTCCAATTAGGGTTTCTAACCAATCTTGTGCATCCAATAGGTGTGTTTGTGTCATTAGCTGAACATTTAGGTCATTTTCATCCTCCCTAGTCTTATTCTTTCCCAATTAGGGTTTTTAACCAATCTTGTGCATCCAATAGGTGTGTTAGTGTCATTGGATGAACATTTAGGTCATTTTCGTCCTCCCTAGGCTGATTCTTGTCCAATTAGGGTTTTTAACCAATCTTGTGCATCCAATAAGTTCATTTGTGTCATTGGATTAACATTTAGGTCATTTTCGTCCTTCCTAGGCTTATTCTTGTCCAATTAGGGTTTCTAACCAATCTTGTGCATCAAAGAGGTGTGTTTGTGTCATTGGATGAACATTTAGGTCATTTTCGTCCTCCCTAGGCTTATTCTTGTCCAATTAGGGTTTTTAACCAATCTTGTGCATCCAATAAGTTCATTTGTGTCATTTGATGAACATTTAGGTTATTTTCGTCCTCCCTAGGCTTATTCTTGTCCAATTAGTGTTTTTAACCAATCTTGTGCATCCAATAAGTTCATTTGTGTCATTGGATGAACATTTAGGTCATTTTCGTCCTCCCTAGGCTTATTCTTGTCCAATTAGGGTTTTTAACCAATCATGTGCATCCAATAAGCTCATTTGTGTCATTGGATGAACAATTAGGTCATTTTCGCCCACCCTAGTCTTATTCTTGTCCAATTAGGGTTTTTAACCAATCTTATGCATCCAATAAGTTCATTTGTGTCATTGGATGAACATTTAGGTCATTTTCGTCCTCCATAGGCTTATTCTTGTCCAATTAGGGTTTCTAACCAATCTTGTGCATCCAATAGGTGTGTTTGTGTCATTAGCTGAACATTTAGGTCATTTTCATCCTCCCTAGTCTTATTCTTTCCCAATTAGGGTTTTTAACCAATCTTGTGCATCCAATAGGTGTGTTAGTGTCATTGGATGAACATTTAGGTCATTTTCGTCCTCCCTAGGCTGATTCTTGTCCAATTAGGGTTTTTAACCAATCTTGTGCATCCAATAAGTTCATTTGTGTCATTGGATTAACATTTAGGTCATTTTCGTCCTTCCTAGGCTTATTCTTGTCCAATTAGGGTTTCTAACCAATCTTGTGCATCAAAGAGGTGTGTTTGTGTCATTGGATGAACATTTAGGTCATTTTCGTCCTCCCTAGGCTTATTCTTGTCCAATTAGGGTTTTTAACCAATCTTGTGTATCCAATAAGTTCATTTGTGTCATTTGATGAACATTTAGGTTATTTTCGTCCTCCCTAGGCTTATTCTTGTCCAATTAGGGTTTTTAACCAATCTTGTGCATCCAATAAGTTCATTTGTGTCATTGGATGAACATTTAGGTCATTTTCGTCCTCCATAGGCTTATTCTTGTCCAATTAGGGTTTCTAACCAATCTTGTGCATCCAATAGGTGTGTTTAGTCATTTGATGAAAATTTAGGTTATTTTCGTCCTCTCTAGGCTTATTCTTGTCCAATTAGGGTTTTTAACCAATCTTGTGCATCCAATAAGTTCATTTGTGTCATTGGATTAACATTTAGGTCATTTTCGTCCTCCTTAGGCTTATGTTTGTCCAATTAGGGTTTCTAACCAATCTTGTGCATCCAATAGGTGTGTTTGTGTCATTGGATGAACATTTAGGTCATTTTCGTCCTCCCTAGGCTTATTCTTGTCCAATTAGGGTTTTTAACCAATCTTGTGCATCCAATAAGTTCATTTGTGTCATTGGATTAACATTTAGGTCATTTTCGTCCTTCCTAGGCTTATTCTTGAACAATTAGGGTTTCTTACCAATCTTGTGCATCCAATAGGTGTGTTTGTGTCATTGGATGAACATTTAGGTCATTTTGGTCCTCCCTAGGCTTACTCTTGTCCAATTAGGGTTTTTAACCAATCTTGTGCATCCAATAAGTTCATTTGTGTCATTGGATTAACATTTAGGTCATTTTCGTCCTTCCTAGGCTTATTCTTGTCCAATTAGGGTTTCTAACCAATCTTGTGCATCCAATAGGTGTGTTTGTGTCATTGGATGAACATTTTGGTCGTTTTCGTCCTCCCTAGTCTTATTCTTGTCCAATTAGGGTTTTAAGCAATCTTGTGCGTCCAATAAGTTCATTTGTGTCATTGAATGAACATTTAGGTCATTTTCGTCCTTCCTAGGCTTATTCTTGTCCAATTAGGGTTTCTAACCAATCTTATGCATCTAATAGGTGTGTTTGTGTCATTGGATGAACATTTAGGTCATTTTCGTCCTCCCTAGGCTTATTCTTGTCCAATTAGGGTTTTTAACCAATCTTGTGCATCCAATAAGTTCATTTGTGTCATTGGATTAACATTTAGGTCATTTTCGTCCTTCCTAGGCTTATTCTTGTCCAATTAGGGTTTCTAACCAATCTTGTGCATCCAATAGGTGTGTTTGTGTCATTGGATGAACATTTAGGTCATTTTCGTCCTCATTAGTCTTATTCTTGTCCAATTAGGGTTTTAACCAATCTTGTGCATCCAATAAGTTCATTTGTGTCATTGGATGAATAGTTAAGTAATTTTCGTCCTCCCTAGGCTTATTCATGTCCAATTTGGGTTTTTAACCAATCTTGTGCATCCAATAGGTGTGTTTGTGTCATTGGATGAACATTTAGGTCATTTTCGTCCTCCCTAGGCTTATTCTTGTCCAATTAGGGTTTTTAACCAATCTTGTGCATCCAATAAGTTCATTTGTGTCATTGGATTAACATTTAGGTCATTTTCGTCCTTCCTAGGCTTATTCTTGTCCAATTAGGGTTTCTAACCAATCTTGTGCATCCAATAGGTGTGTTTGTGTCATTGGATGAACATTTCGGTCATTTTCGTCCTCCCTAGGCTTATTCTTGTCCAATTAGGGTTTTTAACCAATCTTGTGCATCCAATAAGTTCATTTGTGTCATTGGATGAACATTTAGGTCATTTTCGTCCTCCCTAGGCTTATTCTTGTCCAATTAGGGTTTTTAACCAATCTTGTGCATCCAACAAGTTCATTTGTGTCATTGGGTGAATATTTAGGTCATTTTCGTCCTCCCTAGGCTTCTTCTTGTCCAATTAGGGTTTCTAACCAATCTTGTGCATCCAATAGGTGTGTTTAGTCATTTGATGAACATTTAGGTTATTTTCGTCCTCCCTAGGCTTATTCTTGTCCAATTAGGGTTTTTAACCAATCTTGTGCATCCAATAAGTTCATTTGTGTCATTGGATTAACATTTAGGTCATTTTCGTCCTCCCTAGGCTTATTCTTGTCCAATTAGGGTTTCTATCCAATCTTGTGCATCCAATAGGTGTGTTTGTGTCATTGGATGAACATTTATGTCATTTTCGTCCTCCCTAGGCTTATTCTTGTCCAATTAGGGTTTTTAACCAATCTTGTGCATCCAATAGGTGTGTTTGTGTCATTGGATGAACATTTAGGTCATTTTCGTCCTCCCTAGGCTTATTCTTGTCCAATTAGGGTTTTTAACCAATCTTGTGCATCCAATAAGTTCATTTGTGTCATTGGATGAACATTTAGGTCATTTTCGTCCTCCCTAAGCTTATTCTTGTCCAATTAGGGGTTCTAAACAATCTTCTGCATTCAATAGGTGTGTTTGTGTCATTGGATGAACATTTAGGTCATTTTCGTCCTCCCTAGGCTTATTGTTGTCCAATTAAGGTTTTTAACCAATCTTGTGCATCCAATAAGTTCAATTGTGTCATTGGATGAACATTTAGGTCATTTTCGTCCTCCCTAGGCTTATTCTTGTCCAATTAGGGTTTCTAAACAATCTTGTGCATCCAATAGGTGTGTTTGTGTCATTGGATGAACATTTAGGTCATTTTCGTCCTCCCTAAGCTTATTCTTGTCCAATTAGGGTTTCTAAACAATCTTGTGCATTCAATAGATGTGTTTGTGTCATTGGATGAACATTTAGGTCATTTTCGTCCTCCCTAGGCTTATTCTTGTCCAATTAGGGTTTCTAACCAATCTTGTGCATCCAATAGGTGTGTTTGTGTCATTGGATGAACATTTAGGTCATTTTCGTCCTCCCTAGGCTTATTCTTGTCCAATTAGGGTTTTTAACCAATCTTGTGCATCCAATAAGTTCATTTGTGTCATTGAATAAACATTAAGGTCATTTTCGTCAACCCTAGGCTTATTCTTGTCCAATTAGGGTTTTTAACCAATCTTGTGCATCCAATAGGTGTCTTTTTGTGTCATTGGATGAACATTTAGGTCATTTTCGTCCTCCCTAGGCTTATTCTTGTCCAATTAGGGTTTCTAACCAATCTTGTGCATCCAATAGGTGTATTTGTGTCATTGGATGAACATTTAGGTCATTTTCGTCCTCCCTAGGCTTATTCTTGTCCAATTAGGGTTTTTAACCAATCTTGTGCATCCAATAGGTGTGTTTGTGTCATTGGATGAACATTTAGGTCATTTTCGTCCTCCCTAGGCTTATTCTTGTCCAATTAGGGTTTCTAACCAATCTTGTGCATCCAATAGGTGTGTTTGTGTCATTGGATGAACATTTAGGTCATTTTCGTCCTCCCTAGGCTTATGCTTGTCCAATTAGGATTTTTAACCAATCTTGTGCATCCTATAAGTTCATTTGTGTCATGGGATAAACATTTAGGTCATTTTCGTCCACCCTAGGCTTATTCTTGTCCAATTAGGGTTTTTAACCAATCTTGTGCATCCAATAGGTGTGTTTGTGTCATTGGATGAACATTTAGGTCAGTTTCGTCCTCCCTAGGCTTATTCTTGTCCAATTAGGGTTTCTAATCAATCTTGTGCATCCAATAAGTTCATTTGTGTCAATGGATGAACATTTAGGTCATTTTCGTCCTCCCTAGGCTTATTCTTGTCCAATTAGGGTTTTTAACCAATCTTGTGCATCCAATAAGTTCATTTGTGTCATTGGATGAACATTTAGGTCATTTTCGTCCTCCCTAGGCTTATTCTTGTCCAATTAGGGTTTTTAACCAATCTTGTGCATCCAATAAGTTAATTTGTGTCATTGGATGAACATTTCAGTCATTTTCGTCCTCCCTAGGCTTATTCTTGTCCAATTAGGGTTTTTAACCAATCTTGTGCATCCAATAAGTTCATTTGTGTCATTGGATGAACATTTAGGTCATTTTCGTCCTCCCTAGGCTTATTCTTGTCCAATTAGGGTTTTTAACCAATCTTGTGCATCCAATAAGTTCATTTGTGTCATTGGATGAACATTTAGGTCATTTTCGTCCTCCCTAGGCTTATTCTTGTACAATTAGGGTTTTTAACCAATCTTGTGCATCCAATAAGTTCATTTGTGTCATCGGATGAACATTTAGGTCATTTTCGTCCTCCCTAGGCTTATTCTTGTCCAATTAGGGGTTTTAGCCAATCTTGTGCAACCAATTAGTTCATATGTCTCATTGGATGAACATTTAGGTCATTTTCGTCCTCCCTAGGCTTATTCTTGTCCAATTAGGGGTTTTAGACAATCTTGTGCAACCAATAAGTTCATTTGTGTCATTGGAGGAACATTTATGACACTTTCGTCCTCCCTAGGCTTATTCTTGTCCAATTAGGATTTTTAACCAATCTTGTGCATCCAATAGGTGTTTGTGTCATTGGAGGAACATTTAAGTCATTTTCGTCCTCCCTAGTCTTATTCTTGTCCAATTAGCGTTTTTATGCAATCTTTTGCATCCAATAGGTGTGTTTGTGTCATTGGACGAACATTTAGGACATTTTCGTCGTCCCTAGGCTTATTCTTGTCCAATTAGGGTTTTTAACCAATCTTGTGCATCCAATAAGTTCATTTGTGTCATTGGATGAACATTTAGGTCATTTTCGTCCTCCCTAGGCTTATTCTTGTCCAATTAGGGTTTTTAACCAATCTTGTGCATCCAATAAGTTCATTTGTGTCATTGGATGAACATTTAGGTCATTTTCGTCCTCCCTAGGCTTATTCTTGTCCAATTAGGGTTTTTAACCAATCTTGTGCATCCAATAAGTTCATTTGTGTCATTGGATGAACATTTAGGTCATTTTCGTCCTCCATAGGCTTATTCTTGTCCAATTAGGGTTTTTATGCAATCTTGTGCATCCAATAGGTGTGTTTGTGTCATTGGACGAACATTTAGGTCATTTTCGTCCTCCCTAGGCTTATTCTTGTCCAATTTAAGGTTTTTATGCAATCTTGTGCATCCAATTGGTGTGTTTGTGTCATTGGACGAACATTTAGGTCATTTTCGTCCTCCCTAGGCTTATTCTTGTCCAATTAGGGTTTTTAACCAATCTTGTGCATCCAATAAGTTCATTTGTGTCATTGGATGAATATTTAGGTCATTTTCGTCCTCCCTAGGCTTATTCTTGTCCAATTAGGGTTTTCAACCAATCTTGTGCATCCAATAAGTTCATTTGTGTCATTGGATGAACATTTAGGTCATTTTCGTCCTCCCTAGGCTTATTCTTGTCCAATTAGGGTTTTTAACCAATCTTGTGCATCCAATAAGTTCATTTGTGTCATTGGATGAACATTTAGGTCATTTTCGTCCTCCCTAGTCTTATTCTTGTCCAATTAGGGTTTTTATGCAATCTTGGGCATCCAATATGTGTGTTTGTGTCATTGGACGAACATTTAGGTCATTTTCGTCCTCCCTAGGCTTATTCTTGTCCAATTAGGGTTTTTAACCAATCTTGTGCATCCAATAAGTTCATTTGTGTCATTGGATGAACATTTAGGTCATTTTCGTCCTCCCTAGGCTTATTTTTGTCCAATTAGGGTTTTTAACCAATCTTGTGCATCCAATAAGTTCATTTGTGTCATTGGACGAACATTTAGGTCATTTTTGTCCTCCCTAGGCTTATTCTTGTCCAATTAGGGTTTTTAACCAATCTTGTGCATCCAATAAGTTCATTTGTGTCATTGGATGAACATTTAGGTCATTTTCGTCCTCCCTAGGCTTATTCTTGTCCAATTAGGGTTTTTATGCAATCTTGTGCATCCAATAGGTGTGGTTGTGTCATTGGACGAACATTTAGGTCATTTTCGGCCTCCCTAGGCTTATTCTTGTCCAATTAGGGTTTTTATGCAATCCTTTGCATCCAATATGTGTGTTTGTGTCATTGGACGAACATTTAGGTCATTTTCGTCCTCCCTAGGCTTATTCTTGTCCAATTAGGGTTTTTAACCAATCTTGTGCATCCAATAAGTTCATTTGTGTCATTGGATGAACATTTAGGTCATTTTCGTCCTCCCTAGGCTTATTCTTGTCCAATTAGGGTTTTTATACAATCTTGTGCGTCCAATAGGTGTGTTTGTGTCATTGGACGAACATTTAGGTCATTTTCGTCCTCCCTAGGCTTATTCTTGTCCAATTAGGGTTTTTAGCCAATCTTTTGCATCCAATAATTTCATTTGTGTCATTGGAGGAACATTTGGGTCATTTTCGTCCTCCCTAGGCTTATTCTTGTCCAATTAGGGTTTTTAACCAATCAGGTGCATCCAATAAGTTGATTTGTGTTATTGGATGAACATTTAGGTCATTTTCGTCCTCCCTAGGCTTATTCTTGTCCAATTAGGGTTTTTAACCAATCTTGTGCATCCAATAAGTTCATTTGTGTCATTGGATGAAAATTTAGGTCATTTTCGTCCTCCCAAGTCTTATTCTTGTCCAATTAGGGTTTTAAGCAATCTTGTGCATCCAATATGTGTGTTTGTGTCATTGGATGAACATTTAGGTCATTTTCGTCCTCCCTAGTCTTATTCTTGTCCAATTAGGGTTTTTATGCAATCTTGTGCATCAAATAGGTGTGTTTGTGTCATTCGACGAACATTTAGGTCTTTTTCGCCCTCCCTAGGCTTATTCTTGTCCAATTACGGTTTTTAACCAATCTTGTGCATCCAATAAGTTCATTTGTGTCATTGGATGAACATTTAGGTCATTTTCGTCCTCCCTAGGCTTATTCTTGTCCAATTAGGGTTTTTAACCAATCTTGTGCATCCAATAAGTTCATTTGTGTCATTGGATGAACATTTAGGTCATTTTCGTCCTCCCTAGGCTTATTCTTGTCCAATTAGGATTTTTAACCAATCTTATGCATCCAATAAGTTCATTTGTGTAATTGGATGAACATTTAGGTCATTTTCGTCCTCCCTAGGATTATTCTTGTCCAATTAGGGTTTTTAGCCAATCTTGTGCATCCACTAAGTTCATTTGTGTTTTTGGATGAACATTTAGGTCATTTTCGTCCTCCCTAGGCTTATTCTTGTCCAATTAGGGTTTTTAATCAACCTAGTACATCCAATAAGTTCATTTGTGTTATTGGAGGAACATTTAGGTCATTTTCGTCCTCCCTAGTCTTATTCTTGTCCAATTAGGGATTTTATGCAATCTTGTGCATCCAATAGGTGTGTTTGGGTCATTGGACGAACATTTAGGTCATTTTCGCCCTCCCTAGGCTTATTCTTGTCCAATTAGGGTTTTTAACCAATCTTGTGCATCCAATAAGTTCATTTGTGTCATTGGATGAACATTTAGGTCATTTTCGTCCTCCCTAGGCTTATTCTTGTCCAATTAGGGTTTTTAACCAATCTTGTGCATCCAATAAGTTCATTTGTGTCATTGGATGAACATTTAGGTCATTTTCGTTCTCCCAAGGCATATTTTTGTCCAATTAGGGTTTCTAACCAATCTTGTGCATCCAATAGGTGTGTTTGTGTCATTGGATGAACATTTAGGTCATTTTCGTCCTCCCTAGTCTTATTCTTGTCCAATTAGGGTTTTTAACCAATCTTGTGCATCCAATAAGTTCATTTGTGTCATTGGATGAACATTTAGGTCATTTTCGTCCTCCCTAGGCTTATTCTTGTCCAATTAGGGTTTTTAACCAATCTTGTGCATCCAATAGGTGTGTTTGTGTCATTGGATGAACATTTAGGTCACTTTTGTCCTCCCTAGGCTTATTCTTGTCCAATTAAGGTTTTTAACCAATCTTGTGCATCCAATAAGTTCATTTGTGTCATTGGATGAACAATTAGGTCATTTTCGCCCACCCTAAGATTATTCTTGTCCAGTTAGGGTTTTTAACAAATCTTATGCATCCAATAAGTTCATTTGTGTCATTGGATGAACATTTAGGTCATTTTCGTCCTCCCTAGGCTTATTCTTGTCCAATTAGGGTTTTTAACCAATCTTGTGCATCCAATAGGTGTGTTTGTGTCATTGGATGAACATTTAGGTCACTTTTGTCCTCCCTAGGCTTATTCTTGTCCAATTAAGGTTTTTAACCAATCTTGTGCATCTAATAAGTTCATTTGTGTCATTGGATTAACATTTAGGTCATTTTCGTCCTTCCTAGGCTTATTCTTGTCCAATTAGGGTTTCTAACCAATCTTGTGCATCAAATAGGTGTGTTTGTGTCATTAGATGAACATTTAGGTCATTTTCGTCCTCCCTAGGTTTATTCTTGTCCAATTAGGGTTTTTAACCAATCTTGTGCATCCAATAAGTTCATTTGTGTCATTGGATAAACATTTAGGTCATTTTCGTCCTCCCTATGCTTATTCTTGTCCAATTAGGGTTTTTAACCAATCTTGTGCATCCAGTAGGTGTGTTTGTGTCATTGGATGAACATTTAGGTCATTTTCGTCCTCCCTAGGCTTATTATTGTCCAATTAGGGTTTTTAACCAATCTAGTGCATCCAATAAGTTCATTTGTGTCATTGGTTGAACATTTAGGTCATTTTCGTCCTCCCTAGGCGTATTCTTGTCCAATTAGGGTTTCTAACCAATCTTGTGCATCCAATAGGTGTGTTTAGTCATTTGACGAACATTTAGGTTATTTTCGTCCTCCCTAGGCTTATTCTTGTCCAATTAGGGTTTTTAACCAATCTTGTGCATCCAATAAGTTCATTTGTGTCATTGGATTAACATTTAGGTCATTTTCATCCTCCCTAGGCTTATTCTTGTCCAATTAGGGTTTCTAACCAATCTTGTGCATTCAATAGGTGTGTTTGTGTCATTGGATGAACATTTAGGTCATTTTCGTCCTCCCTAGGCTTATTCTTGTCCATTTAGGGTTTTTAACCAATCTTGTGCATCCAATAAGTTCATTTGTGTCATTGGATGAACATTTAGGTCATTTTCGTCCTCCCAAGGCATATTTTTGACCAATTAGGGTTTCTAACCAATCTTGTGCATCCAATAGGTGTGTTTGTGTCATTGGATGAACATTTAGGTCATTTTCGTCCTCCCTAGTCTTATTCTTGTCCAATTAGGGTTTTTAACCAATCTTGTGCATCCAATAAGTTCATTTGTGTCATTGGATGAACATTTAGGTCATTTTCGTCCTCCCTAGGCTTATTCTTGTCCAATTAGGGTTTTGTAACCAATCTTGTGCATCCAATAGGTGTGTTTGTGTCATTGGATTAACATTTAGGTCATTTTCGTCCTCCCTAGGCTTATTCTTGTCCAATTAGGGTTTTTAACCAATCTTGTGCATCCAATAAGTTCATTTGTGTCATTGGATGAACATTTAGGTCATTTTCGTCCTCCCTAGGCTTATTCTTGTCCAATTAGGGTTTTTAACCAATCTTGTGCATCCAATAGGTGTGTTTGTGTCATTGGATGAACATTTAGGTCATTTTCGTCCTCCCTAGGCTTATTCTTGTCCAATTAGGGTTTCTAACCAATCTTGTGCATCCAATAGGTGTGTTTGTGTCATTAGATTAACATTTAGGTCATTTTCGTCCTCCCTAGGCTTATTCTTGTCCAATTAGGGTTTTTAACCAATCTTGTGCATCCAATAAGTTCATTTGTGTCATTGGATGAACATTTAGGTCATTTTCGTCCTCCCAAGGCTTATTTTTGTCCAATTAGGGTTTCTAACCAATCTTGTGCATCCAATAGGTGTGTTTGTGTCATTGGATGAACATTTAGGTCATTTTCGTCCTCCCTAGGCTTATTCTTGTCCAATTAGGGTTTTTAACCAATCTTGTGCATCCAATAAGTTCATTTGTGTCATTGGATTAACATTTTGGTCATTTTCGTCCTTCCGAGGCTTATTCTTGTCCAATTAGGTTTTCTAACCAATCTTGTGCATCCAATAGGTGTGTTTGTGTCATTGGATTAACATTTAGGTTATTTTCGTCCTCCCTAGTCTTATTCTTGTCCAATTAGGGTTTTAAGCAATCTTGTGCATCCAATAAGTTCATTTGTGTCATTGGATGAATATTTAGGTCATTTTCATCCTCCCTAGGCTTATTCTTGTCCATTTAGGGTTTCTAACCAATCTTGTGCATCCAATAGGTGTGTTTGTGTCATTGGATGAACATTTAGGTCATTTTCGTCCTCCCTAGGCTTATTCTTGTCCAATTAGGGTTTTTAACCAATCTTGTGCCTTAAATAAGTTCATTTGTGTCATTAGATAAACATTTAGGTCATTTTCGTCCTTCCTAGGCTTATTCTTGTCCAATTAGGGTTTTTAACCAATCTTGTGCATCCAATAAGTTCATTTGTGTCATTGGATTAACATTTAGGTCATTTTCGTCCTTCCTAGGCTTATTCTTGTCCAATTAGGGTTTCTAACCAATCTTGTGCATCCAATAGGTGTGTTTGTGTCATTGGATGAACATTTAGGTTATTTTCGTCCTCCCTAGTCTTATTCTTGTCCAATTAGGGTTTTAAGCAATCTTGTGCATCCAATAAGTTCATTTGTGTCATTGGATGAATATTTAGGTCATTTTCATCCTCCCTAGGCATATTCTTGTCCAATTATGGTTTCTAACCAATCTTGTGCATCCAATAGGTGTGTTTGTGTCATTGGATGAACATTTAGGTCATTTTCGTCCTCCCTAGTCTTATTCTTGTCCAATTAGGGTTTTAAGCAATCTTGTGCATCCAATAAGTTCATTTGTGTCATTGGATGAATATTTAGGTCATTTTCGTCCTCGCTAGACTTATTCTTGTCTAATTAGGGTTTCTAACCAATCTTGTGCATCCAATAGGTGTGTTTGTGTCATTGGATGAACATTTAAATGATTTTCGTCCTTCCTATGCTTATTCTTGTCCAATTAGGGTTTTTAAGCAATCTTGTGCATCCAATAGGTGTGTTGGTGGCATTGGATGAACATTTAGGTCATTTTCGTCCTCCCTTGGCTTATTCTTGTCCAATTAGGGTTTTTAACCAATCTTGTGCATCCAATAAGTTCATTTGTGTCATTGGGTGAACATTTAGGTCATTTTCGTCCTCCCTAGGCTTATTCTTGTCCAATTAAGGTTTCTAACCAATCTTGTGCATCCAATAGGTGTGTTTAGTCATTTGATGAACATTTAGGTTATTTTCGTCCTCCCTAGGCTTATTCTTGTCCAATTAGGGTTTTTAACCAATCTTGTGCATCCAATAAGTTCATTTGTGTCATTGGATTAACATTTAGGTCATTTTCGTCCTCCCTAGGCTTATTCTTGTCCAATTAGGGTTTCTAACCAATCTTGTGCATCCAATAGGTGTGTTTGTGTCATTGGATGAATATTTAGGTCATTTTCGTCCTCCTTAGGCTTATTCTTGTCCAATTAGGGTTTTTAACCAATCTTGTGCATCCAATAAGTTCATTTGTGTCATTGGATGAATATTTAGGTCATTTTCGTCCTCCCAAGGCTTATTCTTGTCCAATTAGGGTTTCTAACCAATCTTGTGCATCCAATAGGTGTGTTTGTGTCATTGGATGAACTTTAAGGTCATTTTCGTCCTCCCTAGGCTTATTCTTGTCTAATTAGGGTTTTTAACCAATCTTGTGCATCCAATAAGTTCATTTGTGTCATTGGATTAACATTTAGGTCATTTTCGTCCTCCCTAGGCTTATTCTTGTCCAATTAGGGTTTCTAACCAATCTTGTGCATCCAATAGGTGTGTTTGTGTCATTGGATGAACATTTAGGTCATTTTCGTCCTCCCTAGGCTTATTCTTGTCCAATTAGGGTTTTTAACCAATCTTGTGCATCCAATAAGTTCATTTGTGTCTTTGGGTGAACATTTAGGTCATTTTCGTCCTTCCTAGGCTTATTATTGTCCAATTAGGGTTTCTAACCAATCTTGTGCATCCAATAGGTGTGTTTAGTCATTTGATGAACATTTAGGTTATTTTCGTCCTCCCTAGGCTTATTCTTGTCCAATTAGGGTTTTTAACCAATCTTGTGCATCCAATAAGTTCATTTGTGTCATTGGATTAACATTTAGGTCATTTTCGTCCTCCCTAGGCTTATTCTTGTCCAATTAGGGTTTCTAACCAATCTTGTGCATCCAATAGGTGTGTTTGTGTCATTGGATGAACCTTTAGGTCATTTTCGTCCTCCCTAGGCTTATTCTTGTCCAATTAGGGTTTTTAACCAATCTTGTGCATCCAATAGGTGTGTTTGTGTCATTGGATGAACATTTAGGTCATTTTCGTCCTCCCTAGGCTTATTCTTGTCCAATTAGGGTTTTTAACCAATCTTGTGCATCCAATAAGTTAATTTGTGTCATTGGATGAACATTTAGGTCATTTTCGTCCTCCCTAGGCTTATTCTTGTTCAATTAGGGTTTTTAACCAATCTTGTGCATCCAATAAGTTCATTTGTGTCATTGGATGTACATTTAGGTCATCTTCGTCCTCCCTAGGCTTATTCTTGTCCAATTAGGGTTATTAACAAATCTTGTGCATCCAATAGGTGTGTTTGTTTCATTAGATGAACATTTAAGTCATTTTCGTCAGCCCTGGGCTTATTGTTGTTCAATTAGGGTTTTTAACCAATCTTGTGCATCCAATAAGTTCATTTGTGTCATTGGATGAACATTTAGGTCATTTTCGTCCACCCTAGGCTTATTCTTGTCCAATTAGGGTTTTTAACCAATCTTGTGCATCCAATAAGTTCATTTGTGACATTGGATGAACATTTAGGTCATTTTGGTCCTCCCTAGGCTTATTCTTGTCCAATTAGGGGTTTTAACCAATCTTGTGCATCCAATAAGTTCATTTGTGACCTTGGATGAAAATTTATGTCATTTTCGTCCTCCCTAGGCTTATTCTTGTCCAATGAGGGTTTCTAACCAATCTTGTGCATCCAATAGGTGTGTTTTTGTCATTGGATGGACATTTAGGTCATTTTCGTCCTCCCTAGGCTTATTCTTGTCCAATTAGGGTTTTTAACCAATCTTGTGCATCCAATAGGTGTGTTTGTGTCATTGGATGAACATTTAGGTCATTTTCGTCCTCCCTAGGCTTATTCTTGTCCAATTAGGGTTTTTAACCAATCTTGTGCATCCAATAAGTTCATTTGTGTGATTGGATGAACATTTAGGTCATTTTCGTCCACCCTAGCCTTATTCTTGTCCAATTAGGATTTTTAACCAATCTTGTGCGTCCAATAAGTTCATTTGTGTCATTGGATGAACATTTAGGTCATTTTCGTCCTCCCTAGGCTTATTCTTGTCCAATTAGGGTTTTTAAGAAATCTTGTGCATCCAATAAGTTGATTTGTGTTATTGGATAAACATTTAGGTCATTTTCGTCCTCCCTAGGCTTATTCTTGTCCAATTAGGGTGTCTAACCAATCTTGTGCATCCAATAGGTGTGTTTGTGTCATTGGATGAACATTTAGGTAATTTTCGTCCTCCCTAGTCTTATTCTTGTCAAATTAGGGTTTTAAACAATCTTGTGCATCCAATAAGTTCATTTGTGCAATTAGGGTTTTTAACCAATCTTGTGCATCCAAAAGGTGTGTTTGTGTCATTAGATGAACATTTAGGTCATTTTCATCCTCCCTAGGCTTATTGTTGTCCAATTAGGGTTTCTAACCAATCTTGTACATCCAATAGGTGTGATTGTGTCATTGGATGAACATTTAGGTCATTTTCGTCCTCCCTAGTCTTATTCTTGTCCAATTTGGGTTTTAAGCATTCTTGTGCAATCAATGTGTGTGTTTGTGTCATTGGATGCACATTTAGGTCATTTTCGTCCTCCCTAGGCTTATTCTTGTCCAATTAGGGTTTCTAACGAATCTTGTGCATCCAATAGGTGTGTTTGTGTTATTGGATGAACATTTAGGTCATTTTCGTCCTCCAAAGTCTTATTCTTGTCCAATTAGGGTTTTAAGCAATCTTGTGCATCCAATAAGTTCATTTGTGTCATTGGATTAAGATTTAAGTCATTTTCGTCGTCCCTAAGCTTATTCTTGTCCAGTTAGGGTTTTTAACCAATCTTGTGCATCCAATAGGTGTGTTTGTGTCATTGGATGAACATTTAGGTCATTTTCGTCCTCCCTAGGCTTATTCTTGTCCAATTATGGTTTTTAACCAATCTTGTGCATCCAATAAGTTCATTTGTGTCATTGGATGAACATTTAGGTCATTTTCGTCCTCCCTAGGCTTATTCTTGTCCAATTAGGGTTTTTAACCAATCTTGTGCATCCAATAGGTGTGTTTGTGTCATTGGATGAACATTTAGGTCAATTTCGTTCTCCATAGGCTTATTCTTGTCCAATTAGGGTTTTTAACCAATCTTGTGATTCCAATAAGTTCATTTGTGTCATTGGATTAACATTTAGGTCATTTTCGTCCACCCTAGGCTTATTCTTGTCCAATTAGGGTTTTTAACCAATCTTGTGCATCCAATAAGTTCATTTGTGTCATTGGATGAACATTTAGGTCATTTTCGTCCTCCCAAGTCTTATTCTTGTCCAATTAGGGTTTTAAGCAATCTTGTGCATCCAATAACTTCATTTGTGTCATTGGATGAATATTTAGGTCATTTTCGTCCTCCCTAGGCTTATTCTTGTCCAATTAGGGTTTCTAACCAATCTTGTGCTTCCAATAGGTGTGTTTGTGTCATTAGATGAACATTTAGGTCATTTTCGTCCTCCCTATGCTTATTCTTGTCCAATTAGGGTTTTTAACCAATCTTGTGCATCCAATAGGTGTGTTTGTGTCATTGGATGAACATTTAGGTCATTTTCGTCCTCCCTAGGCTTATTCTTGTCCAATTAGGGTTTTTAACCAATCTTGTGCATCCAATAAGTTCATTTGTGTCATTGGATTAACATTTAGGTCATTTTCGTCCTCCCTAGGCTTATTCTTGTCCAATTAGGGTTTCTAACCAATCTTGTGCGTCCATTAGGTGTCTTTGTGTCATTGGATGAACATTTAGGTCATTTTCGTCCTCCCTAGGCTTATTCTTGTCCAATTAGAGTTTTTAACCAATCTTGTGCATCCAATAAGTTCATTTGTGTCATTGGATGAACATTTAGGTCATTTTCGTCCTCCCAAGGCTTATTCTTGTCCAATTAGGGTTTCTAACATATCTTGTGCATCCAATAGGTGTGTTTGTGTCATTGGGTGAACATTTAGGTCATTTTCGTCCTCCCTAGGCTTATTCTTGTCCAATTAGGGTTTCTAACCAATCTTGTGCATCCAATAGGTGTGTTTAGTCATTTGATGAACATTTAGGTTATTTTCTTCCTCCTTAGGCTTATTCTTGTCCAATTAGGGTTTTTAACCAATCTTGTGCATCCAATAAGTTCATTTGTGTCATTGGATTAACATTTAGGTCATTTTCGTCCTCCCTAGTTTTATTCTTGTCCAATTAGGGTTTCTAACCAATCTTGTGCATCCAATAGGTGTGTTTGTGTCATTGGATGAACATTTAGGTCATTTTCGTCCTCCCTAGGCTTATTCTTGTCCAATTAGAGTTTTTAATTAATCTTGTGCATCCAATAAGTTCATTGGTGTCATTGGATGAACATTTAGGTCATTTTCGTCCTCCCAAGGCTTATTCTTGTCCAATTAGGGTTTCTAACCAATCTTGTGCATCCAATAGGTGTGTTTGTGTCATTGGATGAACATTTAGGTCATTTTCGTCCTCCCTAGGCTTATTCTTGTCCAATTAGGGTTTTTAACCAATCTTGTGCATCCAATAAGTTCATTTGTGTCATTGGATGAACATTTAGGTCATTTTCGTCCTCCCTAGGCTTATTCTTGTCCAATTAGGGTTTTTAACCAATCTTGAGCATCCAATAGGTGTGTTTGTGTCATTGGATGAACATTTAGGTCATTTTCGTCCTCCCTAGGCTTATTCTTGTCCAATTAGGGTTTTTAACCAATCTTGTGCATCCAATAAGTTCATTTGTGTCATTGGATTAACATTTAGGTCATTTTCGTCCTTCCTAGGCTTATTCTTGTCCAATTAGGGTTTTTAATCAATCTTGTGCATCCAATAGGTGTGTTTGTGTCATTGGATGAACATTTAGGTCATTTTCGTCCTCCCTAGGCTTATTCTTGTCCAATTAGGGTTTTTAACCAATCTTGTGCATCCAATATGTTCATTTGTGTCATTGGATAAACATTTAGGTCATTTTCGTCCTCCCTAGGCTTATTCTTGTCCAATTAGGGTTTCTAACCAATCTTGTGCATCCAATAGGTGTGTTTGTGTCATTGGATGAACATTTAGGTCATTTTCGTCCTCCCTAGGCTTATTCTTGTCCAATTAGGGTTTTTAACCAATCTTGTGCATCCAATAAGTTCATTTGTGTCATTGGATTAACATTTAGGTCATTTTCGACCTCCCTAGGCTTATTCTTGTCCAATTATGGTTTCTAACCAATCTTGGGCATCCAATAGGTGTGTTTGTGTCATTGAATTAACATTTAGGTCATTTTCGTCCTCCCTAGGCTTATTCTTGTCCAATTAGGGTTTTTAACCAATCTTGTGCATCCAATAAGTTCAACTGTGTCATTGGATGAACATTTAGATCATTTTCGTCCTATTTAGGCTTATTCTTGTCCAATTACGGTTTTTAACCAATCTTGTGCATCCAATAAGTTCATTTGTGTCATTGGATTAACATTTAGGTCATTTTCGTCCTCCCTAGGCTTATTCTTGTCCAATTAGGGTTTCTAACCAATCTTGTGCAACCAATAGGTGTGTTTGTGACATTGGATGAACATTTAGGTCATTTTCGTCCTCCCTAGGCTTATTCTTGTCCAATTAGGGTTTCTAACCAATCTTGTGCATCCAATAGGTGTGTTTAGTCATTTGATGAACATTTAGGTCATTTTCGTCCTCCCTAGGCTTATTCTTGTCCAATTAGGGTTTTAAGCAATCTTGTGCATCCAATAAGTTCATTTGTGTCATTGGATGAAAAGTTAGGTCATTTTCGTCCTCCCTAGGCTTATTCTTGTCCCATTAGGGTTTCTAAACAATCTTGTGCATCCAATAGGTGTGTTTGTGTCATTGGATGAACATTTAGGTATTTTCGTCCTCCCTAGGCTTATTCTTGTCCAATTAGGGTTTTTAACCAATCTTGTACATCCAATAAGTTCATTTGTGTTATTGGATGAACATTTAGGTCATTTTCGTCCTCCCTAGGCTTATTCTTGTCCAATTAGGGTTTCTAACCAATCTTGTGCATCCAATAGGTGTGTTTAGTCATTTGATGAACATTTAGGTTATTTTCGTCCTCCCTAGGCTTATTCTTGTCCAATTAGGGTTTTTAACCAATCTTGTGCATCCAATAAGTTCATTTGTGTCATTGGATTAACATTTAGGTCATTTTCGTCCTCCCTAGGCTTATTCTTGTCCAATTAGGGTTTTTTAACCAATCTTGTGCATCCAATAAGTTCATTTGTGTCATTGGATGAATAGTTAGGTCATTTTCGTCCTCCCTAGGCTTATTCTTGACCAATTAGGGTTTCTAGCCAATCTTGTGCATCCAATAGGTGTGTTTGTGTCATTTGATGAACATTTAGGTTATTTTCGTCCTCCCTAGGCTTATTCTTGTCCAATTAGGGTTTTTAACCAATCTTGTGCATCCAATAAGTTCATTTGTGTCATTGGATTAACATTTAGGTCATTTTCGTCCTTCCTAGGCTTATTCTTGTCCAATTAGGGTTTCTAACCAATCTTGTGCATCCAATTGGTGTGTTTGTGTCATTGGATGAACATTTACGTCATTTTCGTCCTTCCTAGGCTTATTCTTGTCCAATTAGGGTTTTTAACCAATCTTGTGCATCCAATAAGTTCATTTGTGTCATTGGATGAACATTTAGGTCATTTTCGTCCTCCCAAGGCTTATTCTTGTCCAATTAGGGTTTCTAACCAATCTTGTGCATCCAATAGGTGTGTTTAGTCATTTGATGAACATTTAGGTTATTTTCGTCCTCCCTAGGATTATTCTTGTCCAATTAGGGTTTTTAACCAATCTTGTGCATCCAATAAGTTCATTTGTGTCATTGGATTAACATTTAGGTCATTTTCGTCCTCCCTAGGCTTATTCTTGTCCAATTAGGGTTTCTAACCAATCTTGTGCATCCAATAGGTGTGTTTGTGTCATTGGATGAACATTTAGGTCATTTTCGTCCTCCCTAGGCTTATTCTTGTCCAATTAGGGTTTTTAACCAATCTTGTGCATCCAATAAGTTCATTTGTGTCTTTGGGTGAACATTTAGGTCATTTTCGTCCTTCCTAGGCTTATTATTGTCCAATTAGGGTTTCTAACCAATCTTGTGCATCCAATAGGTGTGTTTAGTCATTTGATGAACATTTAGGTTATTTTCGTCCTCCCTAGGCTTATTCTTGTCCAATTAGGGTTTTTAACCAATCTTGTGCATCCAATAAGTTCATTTGTGTCATTGGATTAACATTTAGGTCATTTTCGTCCTCCCTAGGCTTATTCTTGTCCAATTAGGGTTTCTAACCAATCTTGTGCATCCAATAGGTGTGTTTGTGTCATTGGATGAACATTTAGGTCATTTTCGTCCTCCCTAGGCTTATTCTTGTCCAATTAGGGTTTTTAACCAATCTTGTGCCTCCAATAAGTTCGTTTGTGTCATTGGATTAACATTTAGGTCATTTTCGTCCTTCCTAGGCTTATTCTTGACCAATTAGGGTTTTTAACCAATCTTGTGCATCCAATAAGTTCATTTGTGTCATTGGATTAACATTTAGGTCATTTTCGTCCTCCCTAGGCTTATTCTTGTCCAATTAGGGTTTCTAACCAATCTTGTGCATCCAATAGGTGTGTTTGTGTCATTGGATGAACATTTAGGTCATTTTCATCCTCCCTAGGCTTATTCTTGTCCAATTATGGTTTTTAACAAATCTTGTGCATCCAATAAGTTCATTTGTGTCATTGGGTGAACATTTAGGTCATTTTCGTCCTCCCTAGGCTTATTCTTGTCCAATTAGGGTTTCTAACCAATCTTGTGCATCCAATAGGTGTGTTTAGTCATTTGATGAACATTTAGGTTATTTTCGTCCTCCCTAGGCTTATTCTTGTCCAATTAGGATTTTTAACCAATCTTGTGCATCCAATAAGTTCATTTGTGTCATTGGATTAACATTTAGGTCATTTTCGTCCTTCCTAGGCTTATTCTTGTCCAATTAGGGTTTCTAACCAATCTTGTGCATCCAATAGGTGTGTTTGTGTCATTGGATGAACATTTAGGTCATTTTCGTCCTCATTAGTCTTATTCTTGTCCAATTAGGGTTTTAACCAATCTTGTGCATCCAATAAGTTCATTTGTGTCATTGGATGAATAGTTAAGTAATTTTCGTCCTCCCTAGGCTTATTCATGTCCAATTTGGGTTTTTAACCAATCTTGTGCATCCAATAGGTGTGTTTGTGTCATTGGATGAACATTTAGGTCATTTTCGTCCTCCCTAGGCTTATTCTTGTCCAATTAGGGTTTTTAACCAATCTTGTGCATCCAATAAGTTCATTTGTGTCATTGGATTAACATTTAGGTCATTTTCGTCCTTCCTAGGCTTATTCTTGTCCAATTAGGGTTTCTAACCAATCTTGTGCATCCAATAGGTGTGTTTGTGTCATTGGATGAACATTTCGGTCATTTTCGTCCTCCCTAGGCTTATTCTTGTCCAATTAGGGTTTTTAACCAATCTTGTGCATCCAATAAGTTCATTTGTGTCATTGGATGAACATTTAGGTCATTTTCGTCCTCCCTAGGCTTATTCTTGTCCAATTAGGGTTTTTAACCAATCTTGTGCATCCAACAAGTTCATTTGTGTCATTGGGTGAATATTTAGGTCATTTTCGTCCTCCCTAGGCTTCTTCTTGTCCAATTAGGGTTTCTAACCAATCTTGTGCATCCAATAGGTGTGTTTAGTCATTTGATGAACATTTAGGTTATTTTCGTCCTCCCTAGGCTTATTCTTGTCCAATTAGGGTTTTTAACCAATCTTGTTCATCCAATAAGTTCATTTGTGTCATTGGATTAACATTTAGGTCATTTTCGTCCTCCCTACGCTTATTCTTGTCCAATTAGGGTTTCTAACCAATCTTGTGCATCCAATAGGTGTGTTTGTGTCATTGGATGAACATTTAGGTCATTTTCGTCCTCCCTAGGCTTATTCTTGTCCAATTAGGGTTTTTAACCAATCTTGTGCATCCAATAAGTTCATTTGTGTCATTGGATTAACATTTAGGTCATTTTCGTCCTTCCTAGGCTTATTCTTGAACAATTAGGGTTTCTTACCAATCTTGTGCATCCAATAGGTGTGTTTGTGTCATTGGATGAACATTTAGGTCATTTTGGTCCTCCCTAGGCTTACTCTTGTCCAATTAGGGTTTTTAACCAATCTTGTGCATCCAATAAGTTCATTTGTGTCATTGGATTAACATTTAGGTCATTTTCGTCCTTCCTAGGCTTATTCTTGTCCAATTAGGGTTTCTAACCAATCTTGTGCATCCAATAGGTGTGTTTGTGTCATTGGATGAACATTTTGGTCGTTTTCGTCCTCCCTAGTCTTATTCTTGTCCAATTAGGGTTTTAAGCAATCTTGTGCGTCCAATAAGTTCATTTGTGTCATTGAATGAACATTTAGGTCATTTTCGTCCTTCCTAGGCTTATTCTTGTCCAATTAGGGTTTCTAACCAATCTTATGCATCTAATAGGTGTGTTTGTGTCATTGGATGAACATTTAGGTCATTTTCGTCCTCCCTAGGCTTATTCTTGTCCAATTAGGGTTTTTAACCAATCTTGTGCATCCAATAAGTTCATTTGTGTCATTGGATTAACATTTAGGTCATTTTCGTCCTTCCTAGGCTTATTCTTGTCCAATTAGGGTTTCTAACCAATCTTGTGCATCCAATAGGTGTGTTTGTGTCATTGGATGAACATTTAGGTCATTTTCGTCCTCCCTAGGCTTATTCTTGTCCAATTGGGGTTTTTAACTAATCTTGTGCATCCAATAAGTTCATTTGTGTCATTGGATTAACATTTAGGTCATTTTCGTCCTTCCTAGGCTTATTCTTGTCCAATTAGTGTTTCTAACCAATCTTGTGCATCCAATAGGTGTGTTTGTGTCATTGGATGAACATTTAGGTCATTTTCGTCCTCCCTAGGCTTATTCTTGTCCAATTAGGGTTTTTAACCAATCTTGTGCATCCAATAAGTTCATTTGTGTCATTGGATTAACATTTAGGTCATTTTCGTCCTTCCTAGGCTTATTCTTGTCCAATTAGGGTTTCTAACCAATCTTGTGCATCCTATAGGTGTGTTTGTGTCATGGAATGAACATTTATGTCATTTTCGTCCTCCTTAGTCTTATTCTTGTCCAATTAGGGTTTTAACCAATCTTGTGCATCCAATAAGTTCATTTGTGTCATTGGATGAACATTTAGGTCATTTTCGTCCTCCCTAGGCTTATTCTTGTCCAATTAGAGTTTTAACCAATCTTGTGCATCCAATAAGTTCATTTGTGTCATTGGATGAATATTTAGGTCATTTTCGTCCTCCCTAGGCTTATTCTTGTCCAATTAGGGTTTCTAACCAATCTTGTGCATCCAATAGGTGTGTTTGTGTCATTGGATGAACATTTAGGTCATTTTCGTCCTCCCTATGCTTATTCTTGGCCAATTAGGGTTTTTAACCAATCTTGTGCATCCAATAGGTGTGTTTGTGTCATTGGATGAACATTTAGGTCATTTTCGTCCTCCCTAGGCTTATTCTTGTCCAATTAGGGTTTTTAACCAATCTTGTGCATCCAATAAGTTCATTTGTGTCATTGGGTGAACATTTAGGTCATTTTCGTCCTCCCTAGGCTTATTCATGTCCAATTAGGGTTTTTAACCAATCTTGTGAATCCAATAAGTTCAATTGTATCATTGGATGAACATTTAGGTCATTTTCCTCCTCCCTAGGCTTATTCTTGTCCAATTAGGGTTTTTAACCAATCTTGTACATCCAATAAGTTCATTTGTGTCATTGGATGAACATTTAGGTCATTTTCGTCCTCCCTAGGCTTATTCTTGTCCAATTAGGGTTTTTATGCAATCTTGTGCATCCAATAGGTGTGTTTGTGTCATTGGACGAACATTTAGGTCATTTTCATCCTCCCTAGTCTTATTCTTGTCCAATTATGGTTTTTATGCAATCTAGTGCATCCAATAGGTGTGTTTGTGTCATTGGACTAACATTTAGGTCATTTTCGTCCTCCCTAGGCTTATTCTTGTCCAATTAGGGTTTTTAACCAATCTTGTGCATCCAATAAGTTCATTTGTGTCATTGGATGAACATTTAGGTCATTTTCGTCCTCCCTAGTCTTATTCTTGTCCAATTAAGGTTTTAAGCAATCTTGTGCATCCAATATGTGGGTTTGTGTCATTGGATGAACATTTATGTCATTTTCGTCCTCCCTATGCTTATTCTTGTCCAATTAGGGTTTTTAACCAATCTTGTGCATCCAATAAGTTCATTTGTGTCATTGGATGAACATTTAGGTCATTTTCATCCTCCCTAGGCTTATTCTTGTCGAATTAGGGTTTTTAACCAATCTTGTGCATCCAATAAGTTCATTTGTGTCATTGGATGAACATTTAGGTCATTTTTGTCCTACCATAGGCTTATTCTTGTCCAATTAGGGTTTTTAACCAATCTTGTGCATCCAATAAGTTCATTTGTGTCATTGGATGAACATTTAGGTCATTTTCGTCCTCCCTAGGCTTATTCTTGTCCAATTAGGGTTTTTATGCAATCTTGTGCATCCAATAGGTGTGTTTGTGTCATTGGACGAACATTTAGGTCATTTTCGTCCTCCCTAGGCTTATTCTTGTCCAATTAGGGTTTTTATGCAATCTTGTGCATCCAATAGGTGTGTTTGTGTCATTAGACGAACATTTAGGTCATTTTCGTCCTCCCTAGGCTTATTCTTGTCCAATTAGGGTTTTTATGCAATCTTGTGCATCCAATAGGTGTGTTTGTGTCATTGGACGAACATTTAGGTCATTTTCGTCCTCCTTAGGCTTATTCTTGTCCAATTAGGGTTTTTATGCAATCTTGTGCATCCAATAGGTGTGTTTGTGTCATTGGACGAACATTTAGGTCATTTTCGTCCTCCCTAGTCTTATTCTTGTCCAATAAGGGTTTTATGCAATCTAGTGCATCCAATAGGTGTGTTTGTGTCATTGGACAAACATTTAGGTCATTTTCGTCCTCCCTAGGCTTATTCTTGTCCAATTAGGGTTTTTAACCAATCTTGTGCATCCAATAAGTTCATTTGTGTCATTGGATGAACATTTAGGTCATTTTCGTCCTCCCTAGGCTTATTCTTGTCCAATTAGGGTTTTTAACCAATCTTGTGCATCCAATAAGTTCATTTGTGTCATTGGATGAACATTTAGGTCATTTTCGTCCTCCCTAGGCTTATTCTTGTCCAATTAGGGTTTTTAACCAATCTAGTGCATCCAATAAATTCATTTGTGTCATTGGATTAACATTTAGGTCATTTTCGTCCTTCCTAGGCTTATTCTTGTCCAATTAGGGTTTCTAACCAATCTTGTGCATCAAATAGGTGTGTTTGTGTCATTGGATGAACATTTAGGTCATTTTCATCCTCCCTAGGCTTATTCTTGTCCAATTAGGGTTTTTAACCAATCTTGTGCATCCAATACGTTCATTTGTGTCATTGGATTAACATTTAGGTCATTTTCGTCCTTCCTAGGCTTATTTTTGTCCAATTAGGGTTTCTAACCAATCTTGTGCATCCAATAGGTGTGTTTGTGTCATTGGATGAACATTTAGGTCATTTTCGTCCTCCCTAGGCTTATTCTTGTCCAATTAGGGTTTTTAACCAATCTTGTGCATCCAATAAGTTCATTTGTGTCATTGGATTAACATTTAGGTCATTTTCGTCCTTCTTAAGCTTATTCTTGTCCAATTAGGGTTTCTAACCAATCTTGTGCATCCAATAGGTGTGTTTGTGTCATTGGATGAACATTTAGGTCATTTTCGTCCTCCCTAGTCTTATTCTTGTCCAATTAGGGTTTTAAGCAATCTTGTGCATCCAGTAAGTTCATTTGTGTCATTGGATGAACATTTAGGTCATTTTCGTCCTCCCTAGGCTTATTCTTGTCCAATTAGGGTTTTTAAGCAATCTTGTGCATCTTATAAGTTCATTTGTGTCATTGGATTAAGATTTAAGTCATTTTCGTCCTCCCTAGGCTTATTCTTGTCCAGTTAGGGTTTTTAACCAATCTTGTGCATCCAATAGGTGTGTTTGTGTCATTGGATGAACATTTAGGTCATTTTCGTCCTCCCTAGGCTTATTCTTGTCCAATTAGGGTTTTTAACCAATCTTGTGCATCCAATAGGTGTGTTTGTGTCATTGGATGAACATTTAGGTCATTTTCGTTCTCCCTAGGCTTATTCTTGTCCAATTAGGGTTTCTAACCAATCTTGTGCATCCAATAAGTTCATTTGTGTCATTCGATTAACATTTAGGTCATTTTCGTCCTCCCTAGGCTTATTCTTGTCCAATTAGGGTTTTTAACCAATCTTGTGCATCCAATAGGTGTGTTTGTGTCATTGGATGAACATTTAGGTCATTTTCGTCCTCCCTAGGCTTATTTTTGTCCAATTAGGGTTTCTAACCAATCTTGTGCATCCAATAGGTGTGTTTGTGTCATTGGATGAACATTTAGGTCATTTTCGTCCTCCCTAGGCTTATTCTTGTCCAATTAGGGTTTTTAACCAATCTTGTGCATCCAAGAAGTTCATTTGTGTCATTGGATGAACATTTAGGTCATTTTCGTCCTCCCAAGGCTTATTCTTGTCCAATTAGGGTTTCTAACCCATCTTGTGCATCCAATAGGTGTGTTTGTGTCATTGGATGAACATTTAGGTCATTTTCGTCCTCCCTATGCTTATTCTTGTCCAAATAGGGTTTTTAACAAATCTTGTGCATCCAATAGGTGTGTTTGTGTCATTGGATGAACATTTAGGTCATTTTCGTCCTCCCTAGGCTTATTCTTGTCCAATTAGGGTTTTTAACCAATCTTGTGCATCCAATAAGTTCATTTGTGTCATTGGGTGAACATTTAGGTCATTTTCGTCCTCCCTAGGCTTATTCTTGTCCAATTAGGGTTTCTAACCAATCTTGTGCATCCAATAGGTGTGTTTGTGTCATTGGATGAACATTTAGGTCATTTTCGTACTCCCCATGCTTATTCTTGTCCATTTAGGGTTTCTAACCAATCTTGTGCATCCAATAGGTGTGTTTGTGTCATTGGATGAACATTTAGGCCATTTTCGTCCTCCCTATGCTTATTCTTGTCCAATTAGGGTTTTTAACGAATCTTGTGCATCCAATAGGTGTGTTTGTGTCATTGGATGAACATTTAGGTCATTTTCGTCCTCCCTAGGCTTATTCTTGTCCAATTAGGGTTTTTAACCAATCTTGTGCATCCAATAAGTTCATTTGTGTCATTGGGTGAACATTTAGGTCATTTTCGTCCTCCCTAGGCTTATTCTTGTCCAATTAGGGTTTCTAACCAATCTTGTGCATCCAATAGGTGTGTTTGTGTCATTGGATGAACATTTAGGTCATTTTCGTCCTCCCTAGTCTTATTCTTGTCCAATTAGGGTTTTAAGCTATCTTGTTCATCCAATAAGTTCATTTGTGTCATTGGATGAATAGTTAGGTCATTTTCGTCCTCCCTAGGCTTATTCTTGTCCAATTAGGGTTTCTAACCATTCTTGTGCATCAAATAGGTGTGTTTAGTCATTTGATGAACATTTAGGTTATTTTCGTCCTCCCTAGGCTTATTCTTGTCCAATTAGGGTTTTTAACCAATCTTGTGCATCCAATAAGTTCATTTGTGTCATTGGATTAACATTTAGGTCATTTTCGTCCTCCCTAGGCTTATTCTTGTCCAATTAGGGTTTCTAACCAATCTTGTGCATCCAATAGGTGTGTTTGTGTCATTGGATGAACATTTAGGTCATTTTCGTCCTCCCTAGGCTTATTCTTGTCCAATTAGTGTTTTTAACCAATCTTGTGCATCCAATAAGTTCATTTGTGTCATTGGGTGAACATTTAGGTCATTTTCGTCCTTCCTAGGCTCATTCTTGTGCAATTAGGGTTTCTAACCAATCTTGTGCATCCAATAGGTGTGTTTAGTCATTTGATGAACATTTAGGTTATTTTCGTCCTCCCTATGCTTATTCTTGTCCAATTAGGGTTTTTATCCAATCTTGTGCATCCAATAAGTTCATTTGTGTCATTGGATTAACATTTAGGTCATTTTCGTCCTCCCTAGGCTTATTCTTGTCCAATAAGGGTTTCTAACCAATCTTGTGCATCCAATAGGTGTGTTTGTGTCATTTGATGAACATTTAGGTCATTTTCGTCCTCCCTATGCTTATTCTTGTCCAATTAGGGTTTTTTACCAATCTTGTGCATCCAATAGGTGTGTTTGTGTCATTGGATGAACATTTAGGTCATTTTCGTCCTCCCTAGGCTTATTCTTGTCCAATTAGGGTTTTTAACCAATCTTGTGCATCCAATAAGTTCATTTGTGTCATTGGGTGAACATTTAGGTCATTTTCGTCCTCCCTAGGCTTATTCTTGTCCAATTAGATATCTAACCAATCTTGTGCATCCAATAGGTGTGTTTGTGTCATTGGATGAACATTTAGGTCATTTTCGTCCTCCCTAGGCTTATTCTTGTCCAATTAGGTTTTTTAACCAATCTTGTGCATCCAATAAGTTCATTTGTGTCATTGGATGAACATTTAGGTCATTTTCGTCCTCCCTAGGCTTATTCTTGTCCAATTAGGGTTTTTAACCAATCTTGTGCATCCAATAGGTGTGTTTGTGTCATTGGATGAACATTTAGGTCATTTTCGTCCTCCCTAGGCTTATTCTTGGCCAATTAGGGTTTCTAACCAATCTTTTGCATCCAATAGGTGTATTTGTGTCATTGGATGAACATTTAGGTCATTTTCGTCCTCCCTAGGCTTATTCTTGTCCAATTAGGGTTTTTAACCAATCTTGTGCATCCAATAGGTGTGTTTGTGTCATTGGATGAACATTTAGGTCATTTTCGTCCTCCCTAGGCTTATTCTTGTCCAATTAGGGTTTTTAACCAATCTTGTGCATCCAATAAGTTCATTTGTGTCATTGGATGAACATTTAGGTCATTTTCGTCCTCCCAAGACTTATTCTTGTCCAATTAGGGTTTTTAAGTAATCTTGTGCATCCAATAAGTTAATTTGTGTCATTGGATGAACATTTAGTTCATTTTCGTCCTCCCTAGGCTTATTCTTGTCCAATTAGGGTTTTTAACCAATCTTGTGCATCCAATAGGTGTGTTTGTGTCATTGGATGAACATTTAGGTCATTTTCGTCCTCCCTAGGCTTATTCTTGTCCAATTAGGGTTTTTAACCAATCTTGTGCATCCAATAGGTGTGTTTGTGTCATTGGATGAACATTTGGGTCATTTTCGTCCTCCCTAGGCTTATTCTTGTCCAATTAGGGTTTTTAACCAATCTTGTGCATCCAATAAGTTCATTTGTGTCATTGGATTAACATTTAGGTCATTTTCGTCCTTCCTAGGCTTATTCTTGTCCAATTAGGGTTTCTAACCAATCTTGTGCATCCAATAGGTGTGTTTAGTCATTTGATGAACATTTAGGTTATTTTCGTCCTCCCTAGGCTTATTCTTGTCCAATTAGGGTTTTTAACCAATGTTGTGCATCCAATAAGTTCATTTGTGTCATTGGATTAACATTTAGGTCATTTTCGTCCTCCCTAGGCTTATTCTTGTCCAATTAGGGTTTCTAACCAATCTTGTGCATCCAATAGGTGTGTTTAGTCATTTGATGAACATTTAGGTTATTTTCGTCCTCCCTAGGCTTATTCTTGTCCAATTAGGGTTTTAACCAATCTTGTGCATCCAATAAGTTCATTTGTGTCATTGGATTAACATTTAGGTCATTTTCGTCCTCCCTAGGCTTATTCTTGTCCAATTAGGGTTTCTAACCAATCTTGTGCATCTAATAGGTGTGTTTAGTCATTTGATGAACATTTAGGTTATTTTCGTCCTCCCTAGGCTTATTCTTGTCCAATTTGGGTTTTAACCAATCTTGTGCATCCAATAAGTTCATTTGTGTCATTGGATTAACATTTAGGTCATTTTCGTTCTCCCTAGGCTTATTCTTGTCCAATTAGGGTTTCTAACCAATCTTGTGCATCCAATAGGTGTGTTTGTGTCATTGGATGAACATTTAGGTTATTTTCGTCCTCCCTAGGCTTATTCTTGTCCAATTAGGGTTTTAAGCAATCTTGTGCATCCAATAAGTTCATTTGTGTCATTGGATGAATATTTAGGTCATTTTCATCCTCCCTAGGCTTATTCTTGTCCAATTAGGGTTTCAAACCAATCTTGTGCATCCAATAGGTGTGTTTGTGTCATTGGATGAACATTTAGGTCATTTTCGTCCTCCCTAGTCTTATTCTTGTCCAATTAGGGTTTTAAGCAATCTTGTGCATCCAATAAGTTCATTTGTGTCATTGGATTTATATTTAGGTCATTTTCATCCTCCCTAGGCTTATTCTTGTCCAATTAGGGTTTCTAACCAATCTTGTGCATCCAATAGGTGTGTTTGTGTCATTGGATGAACATTTAGGTCATTTTCGTCCTCCCTAGGCTTATTCTTGTCCAATTAGGGTTTTTAACCAATCTTGTGCATCCAATAAGTTCATTTGTGTCATTGGATTAACATTTAGGTCAATTTCGTCCTTCCTAGGCTTATTCTTGTCCAATTAGGGTTTCTAACAAATCTTGTGCATCCAATAGGTGTTTTTGTGTCATTGGATGAACATTTAGGTCATTTTCGTCCTCCCTAGGCTTATTCTTGTCCAATTACGGTTTTTAACCAATCTTGTGCATCCAATAAGTTCATTTGTGTCATTGGATTAACATTTAGGTCATTTTCGTCCTTCCTAGGCTTATTCTTGTCCAATTAGGGTTTCTAACCAATCTTGTGCATCCAATAGGTGTGTTTGTGTCATTGGATGAACATTTAGGTCATTTTCGTCCTCCCTAGTCTTATTCTTGTCCAATTAGGGTTTTAAGCAATCTTGTGCATCCAATAAGTTCATTTGTGTCATTGGATGAATATTTAGGTCATTTTCATCCTCCCTAGGCTTATTCTTGTCCAATTAGGGTTTTTAACCAATCATGTGCGTCCAATAAGTTCATTTGTGTCATTGGATGAACAATTAGGTCATTTTCGTCCACCCTAAGCTTATTCTTGTCCAATTAGGGTTTTTAACCAATCTTATGCATCCAATAAGTTCATTTGTGTCGTTGGATGAACATTTCGGTCATTTTCGTCCTCCCAAGGCTTATTCTTGTCCAATTAGGGTTTCTAACCAATCTTGTGCATCCAATAGGTGTGTTTGTGTCATTGGATGAACATTTAGGTCATTTTCGTCCTCCCTAGGCTTATTCTTGTCCAATTAGGGTTTTTAACCAATCTTGTGCATCCAATAAGTTCATTTGTGTCATTGGATTAACATTTAGGTCATTTTCGTCCTTCCTAGGCTTATTCTTGTCCAATTAGGGTTTCTAACCAATCTTGTGCATCCTATAGGTGTGTTTGTGTCATGGAATGAACATTTATGTCATTTTCGTCCTCCTTAGTCTTATTCTTGTCCAATTAGGGTTTTAACCAATCTTGTGCATCCAATAAGTTCATTTGTGTCATTGGATGAACATTTAGGTCATTTTCGTCCTCCCTAGGCTTATTCTTGTCCAATTAGAGTTTTAACCAATCTTGTGCATCCAATAAGTTCATTTGTGTCATTGGATGAATATTTAGGTCATTTTCGTCCTCCCTAGGCTTATTCTTGTCCAATTAGGGTTTCTAACCAATCTTGTGCATCCAATAGGTGTGTTTGTGTCATTGAATGAACATTTAGGTTATTTTCGTCCTCCCTATGCTTATTCTTGTCCAATTAGGGTTTCTAACCAATCTTGTGCATCCAATAGGTGTGCTTGTGTCATTGGATGAACATTTAGGTCATTTTCGTCCTCCCTAGTCTTATTCTTGTCCAATTAGGGTTTTTAACCAATCTTGTGCATCCAATAAGTTCATTTGTGTCATTGGATGAATATTTAGGTCATTTTCGTCCTCCCTAGTCTTATTCTTGTCGAATTAGGGTTTTTATGCAATCTTGTGCATCCAATAGGTGTGTTTGTGTCATTGGAGGAACATTTAGGTCATTTTCGTCCTCCCTAGTCTTATTCTTGTCCAATTAGGGTTTTAAGCAATCTTGAGCATCCAATATGTGTGTTTGTGTCATTGGATGAACATTTAGGTAATTTTCGTCCTCCCTATGCTTATTCTTGTCCAATTAGGGTTTTTAACAAATCTTGTGCATACAATATGTTCATTTGTGTCATTGGATGAACATTTAAGTCATTTTCGTCCTCCCTAGTCTTATTCTTGTCCAATTAGGGTTTTCATGCAATCTTGTGCATCCAATAGGTGTGTTTGTATCATTGAACGAACATTTAGGTCATTTTCGTCCTCCCTAGGCTTATTCTTGTCCAATTAGGGTTTTTAACCAATCTTGTGCATCCAATAAGTTCATTTGTGTCATTGGATGAACATTTAGGTCATTTTCGTCCTCCCTAGGCTTATTCTTGTCCAATTAGGGTTTTTAACTAATCTTGTGCATCCAATAGGTGTATTTGTGTCATTGGATGAACATTTAGGTCATTTTCGTCCTCCCTAGGCTTATTCTTGTCCAATTAGGGTTTTTAACCAATCTTGTGCATCCAATAAGTTCATTTGTGTCATTGGATGAACATTTAGGTCATTTTCGTCCTCCCTAGGCTTATTCTTGTCACATTAGGGTTTTTAACCAATCTTGTGCATCCAATAGGTGTGTTTGTGTCATTGGATGAACATTTAGGTCATTTTCGTCCTCCCTAGGCTTATTCTTGTCCAATTAGGGTTTTTAACCAATCTTGTGCATCCTATAAGTTCATTTGTGTCATTGGGTGAACATTTAGGTCATTTTCGTCCTCCCTAGGCTTATTCCTGTCCAATAAGGGTTTCTAACCAATCTTGTGCATCCAGTAGGTGTGTTTAGTCATTTGATGAACATTTAGGTTATTTTCGTCCTCCCTAGGCTTATTCTTGTCCAATTAGGGTTTTTAACCAATCTTGTGCATCCAATAAGTTCATTTGTGTCATTGGATGAACATTTAGGTCATTTTCGTCCTCCCTAGGCTTATTCTTGTCCAATTAGGGTTTTTAACCAATCTTGTGCATCCAATAGGTGTGTTTGTGTGATTGGAGGAACATTTAGGTCATTTTCGTCCTCCCTAGTCTTATTCTTGTCCAATTAGGGTTTTTATGCAATCTTGTGCATCCAATAGGTGTGTTTGTGTCATTGGACGAACATTTAGGTCATTTTCGTCCTCCTTAGGCTTATTCTTGTCCAATTAGGGTTTTTATGCAATCTTGTGCATCCAATAGGTGTGTTTGTGTCATTGGACGAACATTTAGGTCATTTTCGTCCTCCCTAGTCTTATTCTTGTCCAATAAGGGTTTTATGCAATCTAGTGCATCCAATAGGTGTGTTTGTGTCATTGGACAAACATTTAGGTCATTTTCGTCCTCCCTAGGCTTATTCTTGTCCAATTAGGGTTTTTAACCAATCTTGTGCATCCAATAAGTTCATTTGTGTCATTGGATGAACATTTAGGTCATTTTCGTCCTCCCTAGGCTTATTCTTGTCCAATTAGGGTTTTTAACCAATCTTGTGCATCCAATAAGTTCATTTGTGTCATTGGATGAACATTTAGGTCATTTTCGTCCTCCCTAGGCTTATTCTTGTCCAATTAGGGTTTTTAACCAATCTTGTGCATCCAATAAGTTCATTTGTGTCATTGGAAGAACATTTAGGTCATTTTCGTCTTCCCTAGGCTTATTCTTGTCCAATTAGGGTTTTTATGCAATCTTGTGCATCCAATAGGTGTGTTTGTGTCATTGGATGAACATTTAGGTCATTTTCGTCCTCCCTAGGCTTATTCTTGTCCAATTAGGGTTTTTAACCAATCTTGTGCATCCAATAAGTTCATTTGTGTCATTGAGTGAACATTTAGGTCATTTTCGTCCTTCCTAGGCTTATTCTTGTGCAATTAGGGTTTCTAACCAATCTTGTGCATCCAATAGGTGTGTTTAGTCATTTGATGAACATTTAGGTTATTTTCGTCCTCCCTAGGCTTATTCTTGTCCAATTAGGGTTTTTAACCAATCTTGTGCATCCAATAAGTTCATTTGTGTCATTGGATTAACATTTAGGTCATTTTCGCCCTCCCTAGGCTTATTCTTGTTCAATTAGGGTTTTTAACCAATCTTGTGCATCCAATAGGTGTGTTTGTGTCATTGGATGAACATTTAGGTCATTTTCGTCCTCCATAGGCTTATTCTTGTCCAATTAGGGTTTTTAACCAATCTAGTGCATCCAATAAGTTCATTTGTGTCACTGGGTGAACATTTAGGTCATTTTCGTCCTCCCTAGGCTTATTCTTGTCCAATTAGGGTTTCTAACCAATCTTGTGCATCCAATAGGTGTGTTTAGTCATTTGATGAACATTTAGGTTATTTTCGTCCTCCCTAGGCTTATTCTTGTCCAATTTGGGTTTTAACCAATCTTGTGCATCCAATAAGTTCATTTGTGTCATTGGATTAACATTTAGGTCATTTTCGTTCTCCCTAGGCTTATTCTTGTCCAATTAGGGTTTCTAACCAATCTTGTGCATCCAATAGGTGTGTTTGTGTCATTGGATGAACATTTAGGTTATTTTCGTCCTCCCTAGGCTTATTCTTGTCCAATTAGGGTTTTTAACCAATCTTGTGCATCGAATAAGTTCATTTGTGTCATTGGATGAACATTTAGGTCATTTTCGTCCTCCCAAGGCTTATTGTTGTCCAATTAGGGTTTCTAACCAATCTTGTGAATCCAATAGGTGTGTTTGTGTCATTAGATGAACATTTAGGTCATTTTCATCCTCCCTAGTCTTATTCTTTCCCAATTAGGGTTTTTAACCAATCTTGTGCATCCAATAGGTGTGTTTGTGTCATTGGATGAACATTTAGGTCATTTTCGTCCTCCCTAGGCTTATTGTTGTCCAATTAGGGTTTTTAACCAATCTTGTGCATCCAATAAGTTCATTTGCGTCATTGGATTAACATTTAGGTCATTTTCATCCTTCCTAGGCTTATTCTTGTCCAATTAGGGTTTCTAACCAATCTTATGCATCCAATAGGTGTGTTTGTGTCAATGGATGAACATTTAGGTCATTTTCGTCCTCCCTAGGCGTATTCTTGTCCAATTAGGGTTTTTAACCAATCTTGTGCATCCAATAAGTTCATTTGTGTCATTGGATTAACATTTAGGTCATTTTCGTCCTTCCTAGGCTTATTCTTGTCCAATTAAGGTTTCTAACCAATCTTGTGCATCCAATAAGTTCATTTGTGTCATTGGATGAACATTTAGGTCATTTTCGTCCTCCCTAGGCTTATTCTTGTGCAATTAGGGTTTTTAACCAATCTTGTGCATCCAATAGGTGTGTTTGTGTCATTGGATGAACATTTAGGTCATTTTCGTCCTCCCTAGGCTTATTCTTGTCCAAATAGGGTTTTTAACCAATCATGTGCATCCAATAAGTTCATTTGTGTCATTGGATGAACAATTAGGTCATTTTCGTCCACCCTAAGCTTATTCTTGTCCAATTAGGGTTTTTAACCAATCTTATGCATCCAATAAGTTCATTTGTGTCATTGGATGAACATTTAGGCCATTTTCGTCCTCCCTAGGCTTATTATTGTCCAATTAGGGTTTTTAACCAATCTTGTGCATCCAATAAGTTCATTTGTGTCATTGGATTAACATTTAGGTCATTTTCGTCCTTCCTAGGCTTATTCTTGTCCAATTAGGGTTTCTAACCAATCTTGTGCATCAAATAGGTGTGTTTGTGTCATTGGATGAACATTTAGGTCATTTTCGTCCTCCCTAGGCTTATTCTTGTCCAATTAGGGTTTTTAACCAATCTTGTGCATCCAAAAAGTTCATTTGTGTCATTGGATGAACATTTAGGTTATTTTCGTCCTCCCTATGCATATTCTTGTCCAATTAGGGTTTTTAACCAATCTTGTGCATCCAATAAGTTCATTTGTGTCATTGGATGAACATTTAGGTCATTTTCGTCCTCCCTATGCTTATTCTTGTCCAATTGGGGTTTTTAACCAATCTTGTGCATCCAATAGGTGTGTTTGTGTCATTGGATGAACATTTAGGTCATTTTCGTCCTCCCTAGGCTTATTCTGGTCCAATTAGGGTTTTTAACCAATCTTGTGCATCCAATAAGTTCATTTGTGTCATTGGATGAACATTTAGGTCCTTTTCGTCCTCCCTATGCTTATTCTTGTCCAATTGGGGTTTTTAACCAATCTTGTGCATCCAATAGGTGTGTTTGTGTCATTGGATGAACATTTAGGTCATTTTCGTCCACCCTAGGCTTATTCTTGTCCAATTAGGGTTTTTAACCAATCTAGTGCATCATATAAGTTCATTTGTTTCATTGGGTGAACATTTAGGTCATTTTCGTCCTCCCTAGGCTTATTCTTGTCCAATTAGGGTTTCTAACCAATCTTGTGCATCCAATAGGTGTGTTTAGTCATTTGATGAACATTTAGGTTATTTTCGTCCTCCCTAGGCTTATTCTTGTCCAATTAGGGTTTTAACCAATATTGTGGATCCAATAAGTTCATTTGTGTCATTGGATTAACATTTAGGTCATTTTCGTTCTCCCTAGGCTTATTCTTGTCCAATTAGGGTTTCTAACCAATCTTGTGCATCCAACAGGTGTGTTTGTGTCATTGGATGAACATTTAGGTCATTTTCGTCCTCCCTAGGCTTATTCTTGTCCAATTAGGGTTTTTAACCAATCTTGTGCATCCAATAAGTTCATTTGTGTCATTGGATGAACATTTAGGTCATTTTCGTCCTCCCAAGGCTTATTGTTGTCCAATTAGGGTTTCTAACGAATCTTGTGCATCCAATAGGTGTGTTTGTGTCATTGGATGAACATTTAGGTCATTTTCATCCTCCCTAGTCTTATTCTTGTCCAATTAGGGTTTTTAACCAATCTTGTGCATCCAATAGGTGTGTTTGTGTCATTGGATGAACATTTAGGTCATTTTCGTCCTCCCTAGGCTTATTGTTGTCCAATTAGGGTTTTTAACCAATCTTGTGCATCCAATAAGTTCATTTGTGTCATTGGATTAACATTTAGGTCATTTTCGTCCTTCCTAGGCTTATTCTTGTCCAATTAGGGTTTCTAACCAATCTTGTGCATCCAATAGGTGTGTTTGTCTCATTGGATGAACATTTGGGTCATTTTCGTCCTCCCTAGGCTTATTCTTGTCCAATTAGGGTTTTTAACCAATCTTGTGCATCCAATAAGTTCATTTGTGTCATTGGTTTAACATTTAGGTCATTTTCGTCATTCCTAGGCTTATTCTTGTCCAATTAGGGTTTCTAACCAATCTTGTGCATCCAATAGGTGTGTTTGTGTCATTGGATGAACATTTAGGTCATTTTCGTCCTCCCTAGTCTTATTCTTGTCCAATTAGGGTTTTAAGCAATCTTGTGCATCCAATAAGTTCATTTGTGTCATTGGATTAACATTTAGGTCATTTTCGTCCACCCTATGCTTATTCTTGTCCAATTAGGGTTTTTAACCAATCATGTGCATCCAATAAGTTCATTTGTGTCATTGGATGAACATTTAGGTTATTTTCGTCCTCCCTAGTCTTATTCTTGTCCAATTAGGGTTTTAAGCAATCTTGTGCATCCAATAAGTTCATTTGTGTCATTGGATGAATAGTTAGGTCATTTTCGTCCTCCCTAGGCTTATTCTTGTCAAATTAGGGTTTTTAACCAATCGTGTGCATCCAATAGGTGTGTTTGTGTCATTGGATGAACATTTAGGTCATTTTCGTCCTCCCTAGGCTTATTCTTGTCCAATTAGGGTTTTTAACCAATCTTGTGCATCCAATAAGTTCATTTGTGTCATTGGATTAACATTTAGGTCATTTTCGTCCTCCCTAGGCTTATTCTTGTCCAATTATGGTTTTTAACCAATCTTGTGCATCCAATAAGTTCATTTGTGTCATTGGATTAACATTAAGGTCATTTTCGTCCTCCCTAGGCTTATTCTTGTCCAATTAGGGTTTTTAACCAACCTTGTGCATCCAATAGGTGTGTTTGTGTCATTGGATGAACATTTAGGTCATTTTCGTCCTTCCTAGGCTTATTCTTGTCCAATTAGGGTTTTTAACCAATCTTGTGCATCCAATAGGTGTGTTTGTGTCATTGGATGAACATTTAGGTCATTTTCGTCCTCCCTAGGCTTATTCTTGTCCAATTAGGGTTTTTAACCAATCTTGTGCATCCAATAAGTTCATTTGTATCATTCGATAAACATTTAGGTCATTTTCGTCCACCCTAGGCTTATTCTTGTCCAATTAGGGTTTCTAACCAATCTTGTGCATCCAATAGGTGTGTTTGTGTCATTGGATGAACATTTAGGTCATTTTCGTCCTCCCTAGTCTTATTCTTGTCCAATTAGGGTTTTAAGCAATCTTGTGCATCCAATAAATTCATTTGTGTCATTGGATGAACATTTAGGTCATTTTCGTCCTCGCTAGGCTTATTCTTGTCCAATTAGGGTTTCTAACCAATCTTTTGCATCCAACAAGTGTGTTTAGTCATTTGATGAACATTTAGGTTATTTTCGTCCTCCCTAGGCTTATTCTTGTCCAATTAGGGTTTTAACCAATCTTGTGCATCCAATAAGTTCATTTGTGTCATTGGATTAACATTTAGGTCATTTTCGTCCTCCCTAGGCTTATTCTTGTCCAATTAGGGTTTCTAACCAATCTTGTGCATCCAATAGGTGTGTTTGTGTCATTGGATGAACATTTAGGTCATTTTCGTCCTCCCTATGCTTATTCTTGTCCAATTAGAGTTTTTAACCAATCTTGTGCATCCAATAGGTGTGTTTGTGTCATTGGATGAACATTTAGGTCATTTTCGCCCTCCCAAGGCTTATTCTTGTCCAATTAGGGTTTTTAACCAATCTTGTGCATCCAATAAGTTCATTTGTGTCATTGGGTGAACATTTAGGTCATTTTCGTCCTCCCTAGGCTTATTCTTGTCCAATTAGGGTTTCTAACCAATCTTGTGCATCCAATAGGTGTGTTTAGTCATTTGATGAACATTAAGGTTATTTTCGTCCTCCCTAGGCTTATTCATGTCCAATTAGGGTTTCTAACCAATCTTGTGCATCCAATAGGTGTGTTTGTGTCATTGGATGAACATTTAGGACATTTTCGTCCTCCCTAGGCTTATTCTTGTCCAATTAGGGTTTCTAACCAATCTTGTGCATCCAGTAGGTGTGTTTGTGTCATTGGATGAACATTTAGGACATTTTCGTCCTTCCTAGGCTTATTCTTGTCCAATTAGGGTTTCTAACCAATCTTGTGCATCCAATAGGTGTGTTTAGTCATTTGATGAACATTTAGGTTATTTTCGTCCTCCCTAGGCTTATTCTTGTCCAATTAGGGTTTTTAACCAATCTTGTGCATCCAATAAGTTCATTTGTGTCATTGGATTAACATTTAGGTCATTTTCGTCCTCCTTAGGCTTATGTTTGTCCAATTAGGGTTTCTAACCAATCTTGTGCATCCAATAGGTGTGTTTGTGTCATTGGATGAACATTTAGGTCATTTTCGTCCTCCCTAGGCTTATTCTTGTCCAATTAGGGTTTTTAACCAATCTTGTGCATCCAATAAGTTCATTTGTGTCATTGGATTAACATTTAGGTCATTTTCGTCCTTCCTAGGCTTATTCTTGAACAATTAGGGTTTCTTACCAATCTTGTGCATCCAATAGGTGTGTTTGTGTCATTGGATGAACATTTAGGTCATTTTGGTCCTCCCTAGGCTTACTCTTGTCCAATTAGGGTTTTTAACCAATCTTGTGCATCCAATAAGTTCATTTGTGTCATTGGATTAACATTTAGGTCATTTTCGTCCTTCCTAGGCTTATTCTTGTCCAATTAGGGTTTCTAACCAATCTTGTGCATCCAATAGGTGTGTTTGTGTCATTGGATGAACATTTTGGTCGTTTTCGTCCTCCCTAGTCTTATTCTTGTCCAATTAGGGTTTTAAGCAATCTTGTGCGTCCAATAAGTTCATTTGTGTCATTGAATGAACATTTAGGTCATTTTCGTCCTTCCTAGGCTTATTCTTGTCCAATTAGGGTTTCTAACCAATCTTATGCATCTAATAGGTGTGTTTGTGTCATTGGATGAACATTTAGGTCATTTTCGTCCTCCCTAGGCTTATTCTTGTCCAATTAGGGTTTTTAACCAATCTTGTGCATCCAATAAGTTCATTTGTGTCATTGGATTAACATTTAGGTCATTTTCGTCCTTCCTAGGCTTATTCTTGTCCAATTAGGGTTTCTAACCAATCTTGTGCATCCAATAGGTGTGTTTGTGTCATTGGATGAACATTTAGGTCATTTTCGTCCTCCCTAGGCTTATTCTTGTCCAATTGGGGTTTTTAACTAATCTTGTGCATCCAATAAGTTCATTTGTGTCATTGGATTAACATTTAGGTCATTTTCGTCCTTCCTAGGCTTATTCTTGTCCAATTAGTGTTTCTAACCAATCTTGTGCATCCAATAGGTGTGTTTGTGTCATTGGATGAACATTTAGGTCATTTTCGTCCTCCCTAGGCTTATTCTTGTCCAATTAGGGTTTTTAACCAATCTTGTGCATCCAATAAGTTCATTTGTGTCATTGGATTAACATTTAGGTCATTTTCGTCCTTCCTAGGCTTATTCTTGTCCAATTAGGGTTTCTAACCAATCTTGTGCATCCAATAGGTGTGTTTAGTCATTTGATGAACATTTAGGTCATTTTCGTCCTCCCTAGGCTTATTCTTGTCCAATTAGGGTTTTTAACCAATCTTGTGCATCCAATAAGTTCATTTGTGTCATTGGATGAACATTTAGGTCATTTTCGTCCTCCCTAGGCTTATTCTTGTACAATTAGGGTTTTTAACCAATCTTGTGCATCCAATAAGTTCATTTGTGTCATCGGATGAACATTTAGGTCATTTTCGTCCTCCCTAGGCTTATTCTTGTCCAATTAGGGGTTTTAGCCAATCTTGTGCAACCAATTAGTTCATATGTCTCATTGGATGAACATTTAGGTCATTTTCGTCCTCCCTAGGCTTATTCTTGTCCAATTAGGGGTTTTAGACAATCTTGTGCAACCAATAAGTTCATTTGTGTCATTGGAGGAACATTTATGACACTTTCGTCCTCCCTAGGCTTATTCTTGTCCAATTAGGATTTTTAACCAATCTTGTGCATCCAATAGGTGTTTGTGTCATTGGAGGAACATTTAAGTCATTTTCGTCCTCCCTAGTCTTATTCTTGTCCAATTAGCGTTTTTATGCAATCTTTTGCATCCAATAGGTGTGTTTGTGTCATTGGACGAACATTTAGGACATTTTCGTCGTCCCTAGGCTTATTCTTGTCCAATTAGGGTTTTTAACCAATCTTGTGCATCCAATAAGTTCATTTGTGTCATTGGATGAACATTTAGGTCATTTTCGTCCTCCCTAGGCTTATTCTTGTCCAATTAGGGTTTTTAACCAATCTTGTGCATCCAATAAGTTCATTTGTGTCATTGGATGAACATTTAGGTCATTTTCGTCCTCCCTAGGCTTATTCTTGTCCAATTAGGGTTTTTAACCAATCTTGTGCATCCAATAAGTTCATTTGTGTCATTGGATGAACATTTAGGTCATTTTCGTCCTCCCTAGGCTTATTCTTGTCCAATTAGGGTTTCTAACAAATCTTTTGCATCCAATAGGTGTATTTGTGTCATTGGATGAACATTTAGGTCATTTTCGTCCTCCCTAGGCTTATTCTTGTCCAATTAGGGTTTATAAGCAATCTTGTGCATCCAATAAGTTCATTTGTGTCATTGGATGAACATTTAGGTCATTTTCGTCCTCCCTATGCTTATTCTTGTCCAATTAGGGTTTTTAACCAATCTTGTGCATCCAATAGGTGTGTTTGTGTCATTGGATTAACATTTAGGTCATTTTCGTCCTCCCTAGGCTTATTCTTGTCCAATTAGGGTTTTTAACCAATCTTGTGCATCCAATATGTTCATTTGTTTCATTGGATTAACATTTAGGTCATTTTCGTCCTTCCTAGGCTTATTCATGTCCAATTAGGGTTTCTAACCAATCTTGTGCATCAAATAGGTGTGTTTGTGTCATTGGATGAACATTTAGGTCATTTTCGTCCTCCCTAGGCTTATTCTTGTCCAATTAGGGTTTTTAACCCATCTTGTGCATCCAATAAGTTCATTTGTGTCATTTGATGAACAATTAGGTCATTTTCGTCCACCCTAAGCTTATTCTTGTCCAATTAGGGTTTTTAACCAATCTTATGCATCCAATAAGTTCATTTGTGTCATTGGATGAACATTTAGGTCATTTTCGTCCTCCCTAGGCTTATTCTTGTCCAATTAGGGTTTTTAACCAATCTTGTGCATCCAATAAGTTCGTTTGTGTCATTGGATTAACATTTAGGTCATTTTCGTCCTTCCTAGGCTTATTCTTGTCCAATTAGGGTTTCTAACCAATCTTGTGCATCAAATAGGTGTGTTTGTGTCATTGGATGAACATTTAGGTCATTTTCGTCCTCCCTAGGCTTATTCTTGTCCAATTAGGGTTTTTAACCAATCTTGTGCATCCAAAAAGTTCATTTGTGTCATTGGATGAACATTTAGGTTATTTTCGTCCACCCTATGCATATTCTTGTCCAATTAGGGTTTTTAACCAATCTTGTGCATCCAATAAGTTCATTTGTGTCATTGGATGAACATTTAGGTCATTTTCGTCCTCCCTATGCTTATTCTTGTCCAATTGGGGTTTTTAACCAATCTTGTGCATCCAATAGGTGTGTTTGTGTCATTGGATGAACATTTAGGTCATTTTCGTCCTCCCTAGGCTTATTCTTGTCCAATTAGGGTTTTTAACCAATCTAGTGCATCATATAAGTTCATTTGTTTCATTGGGTGAACATTTAGGTCATTTTCGTCCTCCCTAGGCTTATTCTTGTCCAATTAGGGTTTCTAACCAATCTTGTGCATCCAATAGGTGTGTTTAGTCATTTGATGAACATTTAGGTTATTTTCGTCCTCCCTAGGCTTATTCTTGTCCAATTAGGGTTTTAACCAATCTTGTGCATCCAATAAGTTCATTTGTGTCATTGGATTAACATTTAGGTCATTTTCGTTCTCCCTAGGCTTATTCTTGTCCAATTAGGGTTTCTAACCAATCTTGTGCATCCAACAGGTGTGTTTGTGTCATTGGATGAACATTTAGGTCATTTTCGTCCTCCCTAGGCTTATTCTTGTCCAATTAGGGTTTTTAACCAATCTTGTGCATCCAATAAGTTCATTTGTGTCATTGGATGAACATTTAGGTCATTTTCATCCTCCCAAGGCTTATTGTTGTCCAATTAGGGTTTCTAACCAATCTTGTGCATCCAATATGTGTGTTTGTGTCATTAGATGAACATTTAGGTCATTTTCATCCTCCCTAGTCTTATTCTTGTCCAATTAGGGTTTTTAACCAATCTTGTGCATCCAATAGGTGTGTTTGTGTCATTGGATGAACATTTAGGTCATTTTCGTCCTCCCTAGGCTTATTGTTGTCCAATTAGGGTTTTTAACCAATCTTGTGCATCCAATAAGTTCATTTGTGTCATTGGATTAACATTTAGGTCATTTTCGTCCTTCCTAGGCTTATTCTTGTCCAATTAGGGTTTCTAACCAATCTTGTGCATCCAATAGGTGTGTTTGTCTCATTGGATGAACATTTAGGTCATTTTCGTCCTCCCTAGGCTTATTCTTGTCCAATTAGGGTTTTTAACCAATCTTGTGCATCCAATAAGTTCATTTGTGTCATTGGTTTAACATTTAGGTCATTTTCGTCCTTCCTAGGCTTATTCTTGTCCAATTAGGGTTTCTAACCAATCTTGTGCATCCAATAGGTGTGTTTGTGTCATTGGATGAACATTTAGGTCATTTTCGTCCTCCCTAGTCTTATTCTTGTCCAATTAGGGTTTTAAGCAATCTTGTGCATCCAATAAGTTCATTTGTGTCATTGGATGAACATTTAGGTCATTTTCATCCTCCCAAGGCTTATTCTTGTCCAATTAGGATTTTTAACCAATCTTGTGCATCCAATAGGTGTGTTTGTTTCATTGGATGAACATTTAGGTCATTTTCGTCCTCCATAGGCTTATTCTTGTCCAATTAGGGTTTTTAACCAATCTAGTGCATCCAATAAGCTCATTTGTGTCACTGGGTGAACATTTAGGTCATTTTCGTCCTCCCTAGGCTTATTCTTGTCCAATTAGGGTTTCTAACCAATCTTGTGCATCCAATAGGTGTGTTTAGTCAGTTGATGAACATTTAGGTTATTTTCGTCCTCCCTAGGCTTATTCTTGTCCAATTAGGGTTTTTAACCAATCTTGTGCATCCAATAAGTTCATTTGTGTCATTGGATTAACATTTAGGTCATTTTCGCCCTCCCTAGGCTTATTCTTGTGCAATTAGGGTTTTTAACCAATCTTGTGCATCCAATAGGTGAGTTTGTGTCATTGGATGAACATTTAGGTCATTTTTGTCCTCCCTAGGCTTATTCTTGTCCAACTAGGGTTTTAAGCAATCTTGTGCATCCAATAAGTTCATTTGTGTCATTGGATTAACATTTAGGTCATTTTCGTCCTCCCTAGGCTTATTGTTGTCCAATTAGGGTTTTTAACCAATCATGTGCATCCAATAAGTTCATTTGTGTCATTGGATGAACAATTAGGTCATTTTCGCCCACCTTAAGATTATTCTTGTCCAATTAGGGTCTTTAACCAATCTTATGCATCCAATAAGTTCATTTGTGTCATTGGATGAACATTTAGGTCATTTTCATCCTCCCTAGGCTTATTCTTGTCCAATTAGGGTTTTTAACCAATCTAGTGCATCCAATAAGTTCATTTGTGTCATTGGGTGAACATTTAGGTCATTTTCGTCCTCCCTAGGCGTATTCTTGTCCAATTAGGGTTTCTAACCAATCTTGTGCATCCAATAGGTGTGTTTAGTCATTTGATGAACATTTAGGTTATTTTCGTCCTCCCTAGGCTTATTCTTGTCCAATTAGGGTTTTTAACCAATCTTGTGCAACCAATAAGTTCATTTGTGTCATTGGATGAACATTTAGGTCATTTTCGTCCTCCCTATGCTTATTCTTGTCCTATTGGGGTTTTTAACCAATCTTGTGCATCCAATAGGTGTGTTTGTGTCATTGGATGAACATTTAGGTCATTTTCGTCCTCCCTAGGCTTATTCTTGTCCAATTAGGTTTTTTAACCAATCTTGTGCATCCAATAAGTTCATTTGTGTCATTGGATGAACATTTAGGTCATTTTCGTCCTTCCTAGGCTTATTCTTGTCCAATTAGGGTTTCTAACCAATCTTGTGCATCCAATAGGTGTGTTTGTGTCATTGGATGAACATTTAGGTCATTTTCGTCCTCCCTAGGCTTATTCTTGTCCAATTAGGGTTTTTAACCAATCTTGTGCATCCAATAAGTTCATTTGTGTCATTGGATTAACATTTAGGTCATTTTCGTCCTTCCTAGGCTTATTCTTGTCCAATTAGGGTTTCTAACCAATCTTGTGCATCCAATAGGTGTGTTTGTGTCATTGGATGAACATTTAGGTCATTTTCGTCCTCCCTAGTCTTATACTTGTCCAATTAGGGTTTTAAGCAATCTTCTGCATCCAATAAGTTCATTTGTGTCATTGGATGAATATTTAGGTCATTTTCATCCTCCCTAGGCTTATTCTTGTCCAATTAGGGTTTCTAACCGATCTTGTGCATCCAATAAGTTCATTTGTGTCATTGGATGAACATTTAGGTCATTTTCGTCCTCCCTAGTCTTATTCTTGTCCAATTAGGGTTTTTAACCAATCTTGTGCATCCAATAAGTTCATTTGTGTGATTAGATGAACATTTAGGTCATTTTCGTCCTCCCTAGGCTTATTCTTGTCCAATTAGCGTTTTTAACCAATCATGTGCATCGAATAAGTTCATTTGTGTAATTGGATGAACAATTAGGTCATTTTCGTCCACCCTAAGCTTATTCTTGTCCAATTAGGGTTTTTAACCAATCTTATGCATCCAATAAGTTCATTTGTGTCATTGGATGAACATTTAGGTCATTTTCGTCCTCCCTAGGCTTATTCTTGTCCAATTAGGGTTTTTAACCAATCTTGTGCATCCAATAGGTGTTTTTGTGTCATTGGATGAACATTTAGGTCATTTTCGTCCTCCCTAGTCTTATTCTTGTCCAATTAGGGTTTTAAGCAATCTTGTGCATCCAATAAGTTCATTTGTGTCATTGGATTAAGATTTAAGTCATTTTCGTCCTCCCTAGGCTTATTCTTGTTCAATTAGGGTTTCTAACCAATCATGTTAATCCAATAGGTGTGTTTGTGTCATTGGATGAAAATTTAGGTCATTTTCGTCCTCCCTAGGCTTATTCTTGTCAATTTAGGGTTTTTAAGCAATCTTGTGCATCCAATAGGTGTGTTTGTGTCATTGGATGAACATTTAGGTCATTTTCGTCCTCCCTAGGTTTATTCTTGTCCAATTAGGGTTTCTAACTAATCTTGTGTATCCAATAGATGTATTTGTGTCATTGGATGAACATTTAGGTCATTTTCGTCCTCCCTAGGCTTATTCTTGTTCAATTAGGGTTTCTAACCAATCTTGTGCATCCAATAGGTGTGTTTGTGTCATTGGATGAACATTTAGGTCATTTTCGTCCTCCCTAGTCTTATTCTTGTCCAATTAGGGTTTTAAGCAATCTTGTGCATCCAATAAGTTCATTTGTGTCGTTGGATGAACATTTAGGTTATTTTCGTCCTCGCTAGGCTTAGTTTTGTGCAATTAGGGTTTTTAACCAATCTTGTGCATCCAATAGATGTATTTGTGTCATTAGATGAACATTTAGGTCATTTTCATCCTCCCTAGGCTTATTGTTGTCCAATTAGGGTTTTTAACCAATCTTGTGCATCCAATAGGTGTGTTTGTGTCATTGGATGAACATTTAGGTCATTTTCGTCCTCCCTAGTCTTATTCTTGTCCAATTAGGGTTTTAAGCAATCTTGTGCATCCAATAAGTTCATTTGTGTCATTGGATTAAGATTTAAGTCATTTTCGTCCTCCCTAGGCTTATTCTTGTTCAATTAGGGTTTCTAACCAATCTTGTGCATCCAATAGGTGTGTTTGTGTCATTGGATGAACATTTAGCTCATTTTCTTCCTCCCTAGTCTTATTCTTGTCCAATTAGGGTTTTAAGCAATCTTGTGCATCCAATAAGTTCATTTGTGTCATTGGATTAAGATTTAAGTCATTTTCGTCCTCCCTAGGCTTATTCTTGTTCAATTATGGTTTCTAACCAATCTTGTGCATCCAATAGGTGTGTTTGTGTCATTGGATGAACATTTAGGTCATTTTCGTCCTCCCTAGTCTTATTCTTGTCCAATTAGGGTTTTAAGCAATCTTGTGCATCCAATAAGTTCATTTGTGTCATTGGATGAACATTTAGGTCATTTTCATCCTCCCAAGGCTTATTCTTGTCCAATTAGGGTTTCTAACCAATCTTATGCATCCAATAGGTGTGTTTGTGTCATTGGATGAACATTTAGGTCATTTTCGTCCTCCCTAGGCTTATTCTTGTCCAATTAGGGTTTTTAACCAATCTTGTGCATCCAATAGGTGTGTTTGTGTCATTGGATGAACATTTAGGTCATTTTCGTCCTCCCTAGGCTTATTCTTGTCCAATTAGGGTTTTTAACCAATCTTGTGCATCCAATAAGTTCATTTGTGTCATTGGATAAACATTTAGGTCATTTTCATCCACCCTAGGCTTATTCTTGTCCAATTAGGGTTTTTAACCAATCTTGTGCCTCCAATAAGTTCATTTGTGTCATTGGATGAACATTTAGGTCATTTACGTCCTCCCTAGGCTTATTCTTGTTCAATTAGGGTTTCTAACCAATCTTGTGCATCCAATAGGTGTGTTTGTGTCATTGGATGAACATTTAGGTCATTTTCGTTTTCCCTAGTCTTATTCTTGTCCAATTAGGGTTTTTAAGCAATCTTGTGCATCCAATAAGTTCATTTGTGTCATTGGATAAACATTTAGGTCATTTTCGTCCTCCCTAGGCTTATTCTTGTCCAATTAGGGTTTTTAACCAATCTTGTGCATCCAATAGGTGTATTTGTGTCATTTGATGAACATTTAGGTCATTTTCGTCCTCCCTAGGATTATTCTTGTCCAATTAGGGTTTTTAAGCAATCTTGTGCATCCAATAAGTTCATTTGTGTCATTGGATGAACATTTAGGTCATTTTCGTCCTCCCTAGGCTTATTCTTGTCTAATTAAGGTTTTTAACCAATCTTGTGCATCCAATAAGTTCATTTGTGTCATTGGATGAACATTTAGGTCATTTTCGTCCTCCCTAGGCTTATTCTTGTCCAATTAGGGTTTTTAACCAATCTTGTGCATCCAATAGGTGTGTTTGTGTCATTGGATGAACATTTAGGTCATTTTCGTCCACCCTAGGCTTATTCTTATCCAATTAGGGTTTCTAACCAATCTTGTGGATCCAATAGGTGTATTTGTGTCATTGGATGAACATTTAGGTCATTTTCGTCCCCCCTAGGATTATTCTTGTCCAATTAGGGTTTTTAAGCAATCTCGTGCATCCAATAAGTTCATTTGTGTCATTGGATGAACATTTAGGTCATTTTCGTCCTCCCTAGGCTTATTCTTGTCCAATTAAGGTTTTTAACCAATCTTGTGCATCCAATAAGTTCATTTGTGTCATTGGATGAACATTTAGGTCATTTTCGTCCTCCCTAGGCTTATTCTTGTCCAATTAGGGTTTTTAACCAATCTTGTGCATCCAATAGGTGTATTTGTGTAATTGGATGAACATTTAGGTCATTTTCGTCTACCCTAGAGTTATTCTTGTCCAATTAGGGTTTTTAAGCAATCTTGTGCATCCAATAAGTTCATTTGTGTCATTGGATGAACATTTAGGTCATTTTCGTCCTCCCTAGGCTTATTCTTGTCCAATTAAGGTTTTTAACCAATCTTGTGCATCCAATAAGTTCATTTGTGTCATTGGATGAACATTTAGGTCATTTTCGTCCTCCCTAGGCTTATTCTTGTCCAATTAGGGTTTTTAACCAATCTTGTGCATCCAATAGGTGTGTTTGTGTCATCGGATGAACATTTAGGTCATTTTCATTCTCCCTAGGCTTATTCTTTTCCAATTAGGGTTTTTAACCAATCTTGTGCATCCAATAGGTGTATTTGTGTCATTTGATGAACATTTAGGTCATTTTTGTCCTCCCTAGGCTTATTCTTGTCCAATTAGGGTTTTTAAGCAATCTCGTGCATCCAATAAGTTCATTTGTGTCATTGGATGAACATTTAGGTCATTTTCGTCCTCCCTAGGCTTATTCTTGTCCAATTAGGGTTTTTAACCAATCTTGTGCATCCAATAGGTGTGTTTGTGTCATTGGATGAACATTTAGGTCACTTTTGTCCTCCCTAGGCTTATTCTTGTCCAATTAGGGTTTTTAACCAATCTTGTGCATCCAATAAGTTCATTTGTGTCATTGGATTAACATTTAGGTCATTTTCGTCCTCCCTAGGCTTATTCTTGTCCAATTAGGGTTTTTAACCAATCTTGTGCATCCAATAAGTTCATTTGTGTCATTGGATAAACATTTAGGTCATTTTCGTCCACCCTAGGCTTATTCTTGTCCAATTAGGGTTTCTAACCAATCTTGTGCATCCAATAGGTGTATTTGTGTCATTGGATGAACATTTAGGTCATTTTCGTCCTCCCAAGGCTTATTCTTGTCCAGTTAGGGTTTTAAGCATTCTTGTGCCTCAAATAAGTTCATTTGTGTCATTGGATGAACATTTAGGTCATTTTCGTCCTCCCTAGGCTTATTCTTGTCAAATTAGGGTTTTTAACCAATCACGTGCATCCAATAGGTGTGTTTGTGTCATTGGATGAACATTTAGGTCATTTTCGTCCTCCCTAGGCTTATTCTTGTCCAATTAGGGTTTTTAACCAATCTTGTGCATCCAATAAGTTCATTTGTGTCATTGGATGAACATTTAGGTCATTTTTGTCCTCCCTAGGCTTATTCTTGTCCAATTACGGTTTTTAACCAATCTTGTGCATCCAATAAGTTCATTTGTGTCATTGGATGAACATTTAGGTCATTTTCGTCCTCCCTAGGCTTATTCTTGTCCAATTAGGGTTTTTAACCAATCTTGTGCATCCAATAGGTGTGTTTGTGTCATTGGATGAACATTTAGGTCATTTTTTTCCTCCCTAGGCTTATTCTTGTCCAATTATGGTTTTTAACCAATCTTGTGCATCCAATAAGTTCATTTGTGTCATTGGATAAACATTTAGGTCATTTTCGTCCACCCTAGGCTTATTCTTGTCCAATTAGGGTTTTTAACCAATCTTGTGCATCCAATAGGTGTGTTTGTGTCATTGGATGAACATTTAGGTTATTTTCGTCCTCCCTAGGCTTATTCTTGTCCAATTAGGGTTTTTAAGCAATCTTGTGCATCCAATAAGTTCATTTGTGTCATTGGATGAACATTTAGGTCATTTTCGTCCTCCCTAGGCTTATTCTTGTCCAATTAAGGTTTTTAAGCAATCTTGTGCATCCAATAAGTTCATTTGTGTCATTGGATGAACATTTAGGTCATTTTCGTCCTCCCTAGGCTTATTCTTGTTCAATTAGGGTTTCTAACCAATCTTGTGCATCCAATAGGTGTGTATGTGTCATTGGATGAACATTTAGGTCATTTTCGTCCTCCCTAGTCTAATTCTTGTCCAATTAGGGTTTTAAGCAATCTTGTGCATCGAAAAAGTTCATTTGTCTCGTTGGATGAACATTTAGGTTATTTTCGTCCTCACTAGGCTTAGTTTTGTGCAATAAGGGTTTTTAACCAATCTTGTGCATCCAATAGATGTGTTTGTGTCATTAGATGAACATTTAGGTCATTTACATCCTCCCTAGGCTTATTGTTGTCCAATTAGGGTTTTTAACCAATCTTGTGCATCCAATAGGTGTGTTTGTGTCATTGGATGAACATTTAGGTCATTTTCGTCCTCCCTAGTCTTATTCTTGTCCAATTAGGGTTTTATGCAATCTTGTGCATCAAATAAGTTCATTTGTGTCATTGGATTAATATTTAAGTAATTTTCGTCCTCCCTAGGCTTATTCTTGTTCAATTAGGGTTTCTAACCAATCTTGTGCGTCCAATAGATGTGTTTGTGTCATTGGATGAACATTTAGGTCATTTTCGTCCTCCCTAGTCTTATTCTTGTCCAATTAGGGTTTTAAGCAATCTTGTGCATCCAATAAGTTCATTTGTGTCATTGGATGAACATTTAGGTCATTTTCTTCCTCCCTAGGCTTATTCTTGTCCAATTAGGGTTTTTAAGCAATCTTGTGCATCCAATAAGTTCATTTGTGTCATTGGATGAACATTTAGGTCATTTTCGTCCTCCCTAGGCTTATTCTTGTCCAATTACGGTTTCTAACCAATCTTGTGCATCTAATAAGTTCATTTATGTCATTGGATGAACATTTAGGTCATTTTCGTCCTCCCTAGGCTTATTCTTTTTCAATTAGGGTTTCTAACCAATCTTGTGCATCCAATAGGTGTGTTTGTGTCATTGGATGAACATTTAGGTCATTTTCGTCCTCCCTAGTCTTATTCTTGTCCAATTAGGGTTTTAAGCAATCTTGTGCATCCAATAAGTTCATTTGTGTCGTTGGATGAACATTTAGGTCATTTTCGTCCTCCCTAGGCTTATTCTTGTCCAATTAGGGTTTTTAACCAATCTTGTGCATCCAATAAGTTCATTTGTGTCATTGGATGAACATTTAGGTCATTTTCGTCCTCCCTAGGCTTATTCTTGTCCAATTAGGGTTTTTAACCAATCTTGTGCATCCAATAGGTGTGTTTGTGTCATTAGATGAACATTTAGGACATTTTCGTCCTCCCTAGGCTTATTGTTGTCCAATTAGGGTTTTTAACCAATCTTGTGCATCCAATAGGTGTGTTTGTGTCATTGGATGAACATTTAGGTCATTTTCGTCATCCCTAGTCTTATTCTTGTCCAATTAGGGTTTTAAGCCAATCTTGTGCATCCAATAGGTGTGTTTGTGTCATTTGATGAACATTTAGGTCATTTTCGTCCTCTTAAGGCTTATTCTTATCCAATTAGGGTTTTAAGCAATCTTGTGCATCCAATAAGTTCATTTGTGTCATTGGATTAAGATTTAAGTCATTTTCGTCCTCCCTAGGCTTATTCTTGCCTAGTTAGGGTTTTTAACCAATCTTGTGCATCCAATAGGTGTGTTTGTGTCATTGGATGAACATTTAGGTCATTTTCGTCCTCCCTAGGCTTATTCTTGTCCAATTAGGGTTTCTAACCAATCTTGTGCATCCAGTAGGTGTATTTGTGTCATTGGATGAACATTTAGGTCATTTTCGTCCTCCTTAGGCTTATTCTTGTCTAATTAGGGTTTTTAAGCAATCTTGGGCATCCAATAAGTTCATTTGTGTCATTGGATGAACATTTAGGTCATTTTCGTCCTCCCTAAGCTTATTCTTGTCCAATTAGGGTTTCTAACCAATCTTGTGCATCCAATAGGTGTGTTTGTGTCATTGGATGAACATTTAGGTCATTTTCGTCCTCCCTAGTCTTATTCTTGTCCAATTAGGGTTTTAAGCAATCTTGTGCATCCAATAAGTTCATTTGTGTCATTGGATTTATATTTAGGTCATTTTCATCCTCCCTAGGCTTATTCTTGTCCAATTAGGGTTTCTAACCAATCTTGTGCATCCAATAGGTGTGTTTGTGTCATTGGATGAACATTTAGGTCATTTTCGTCCTCCCTAGGCTTATTCTTGTCCAATTAGGGTTTTTAACCAATCTTGTGCATCCAATAAGTTCATTTGTGTCATTGGATTAACATTTAGGTCAATTTCGTCCTTCCTAGGCTTATTCTTGTCCAATTAGGGTTTCTAACAAATCTTGTGCATCCAATAGGTGTTTTTGTGTCATTGGATGAACATTTAGGTCATTTTCGTCCTCCCTAGGCTTATTCTTGTCCAATTACGGTTTTTAACCAATCTTGTGCATCCAATAAGTTCATTTGTGTCATTGGATTAACATTTAGGTCATTTTCGTCCTTCCTAGGCTTATTCTTGTCCAATTAGGGTTTCTAACCAATCTTGTGCATCCAATAGGTGTGTTTGTGTCATTGGATGAACATTTAGGTCATTTTCGTCCTCCCTAGTCTTATTCTTGTCCAATTAGGGTTTTAAGCAATCTTGTGCATCCAATAAGTTCATTTGTGTCATTGGATGAATATTTAGGTCATTTTCATCCTCCCTAGGCATATTCTTGTGCAATTAGGGTTTCTAACCAATCTTGTGCATCCAATAGGTGTGTTTGTGTCATTGGATGAACATTTAGGTCATTTTCGTCCTCCCTAGGCTTATTCTTGTCCAATTAGGGTTTTTAACCAATCTTGTGCATCCAATAAGTTCATTTGTGTCATTGGATTAACATTTAGGTCATTTTCGTCCTTCCTAGGCTTATTCTTGAACAATTAGGGTTTCTTACCAATCTTGTGCATCCAATAGGTGTGTTTGTGTCATTGGATGAACATTTAGGTCATTTTGGTCCTCCCTAGGCTTACTCTTGTCCAATTAGGGTTTTTAACCAATCTTGTGCATCCAATAAGTTCATTTGTGTCATTGGATTAACATTTAGGTCATTTTCGTCCTTCCTAGGCTTATTCTTGTCCAATTAGGGTTTCTAACCAATCTTGTGCATCCAATAGGTGTGTTTGTGTCATTGGATGAACATTTTGGTCGTTTTCGTCCTCCCTAGTCTTATTCTTGTCCAATTAGGGTTTTAAGCAATCTTGTGCGTCCAATAAGTTCATTTGTGTCATTGAATGAACATTTAGGTCATTTTCGTCCTTCCTAGGCTTATTCTTGTCCAATTAGGGTTTCTAACCAATCTTATGCATCTAATAGGTGTGTTTGTGTCATTGGATGAACATTTAGGTCATTTTCGTCCTCCCTAGGCTTATTCTTGTCCAATTAGGGTTTTTAACCAATCTTGTGCATCCAATAAGTTCATTTGTGTCATTGGATTAACATTTAGGTCATTTTCGTCCTTCCTAGGCTTATTCTTGTCCAATTAGGGTTTCTAACCAATCTTGTGCATCCAATAGGTGTGTTTGTGTCATTGGATGAACATTTAGGTCATTTTCGTCCTCCTTAGTCTTATTCTTGTCCAATTAAGGTTTTAACCAATCTTGTGCATCCAATAAGTTCATTTGTGTCATTGGATGAACATTTAGGTCATTTTCGTCCTCCCTATGCTTATTCTTGTCCAATTAGGGTTTTTAACCAATCTTGTGCATCCAATAGGTGTGTTTGTGTCATTGGATGAACATTTAGGTCATTTTCGTCCTCCCTAGGCTTATTCTTGTCCAATTAGGGTTTTTAACCAATCTTGTGCATCCAATAAGTTCATTTGTGTCATTGGATTAGCATTTAGGTCATTTTCGTCCTTCCTAGGCTTATTCTTGTCCAATTAGGGTTTCTAACCAATCTTGTGCATCCAATAGGTGTGTTTGTGTCATTGGATGAACATTTAGGTCATTTTCGTCCTCCTTAGTCTTATTCTTGTCCAATTAAGGTTTTAACCAATCTTGTGGATCCAATAAGTTCATTTGTGTCATTGGATCAACATTTAGGTCATTTTCGTCCTCCCTAGGCTTATTCTTGTCCAATTAGGGTTTTTAACCAATCTTGTGCATCCAATAGGTGTGTTTGTGTCATTGGATGAACATTTAGGTCATTTTCGTCCTCCCTAGGCTTATTCTTGTCCAATTAGGGTTTTTAACCAATCTTGTGCATCCAATAAGTTCATTTGTGTCATTGGATTAACATTTAGGTCATCTTCGTCCTTCACAGGCTTATTCTTGTCCAATTAGGGTTTCTAACCAATCTTGTGTATCCAATAGGTGTGTTTGTGTCATTGGATGAACATTTAGGTAATTTTCGTCCTCCCTAGTCTTATTCTTGTCCAATTAGGGTTTTAAGCAATCTTGTGCATCCAATAAGTTCATTTGTGTCATTGGATGAATATTTAGGTCATTTTCATCCTCCCTAGTCTTATTCTTGTCCAATTAGGGTTTCTAACCAATCTTGTGCATCCAATAGGTGTGCTTGTGTCATTGGATGAACATTTAGGTCATTTTCGTCCTCCCTAGTCTTATTCTTGTCCAATTAGGGTTTTTAACCAATCTTGTGCATCCAATAAGTTCATTTGTGTCATTGGATGAACATTTAGGTCATTTTCGTCCTACCTAGGCTTATTCTTGTCCAATTAGGGTTTTTAACCAATCTTGTGCATCCAATAGGTGTGTTTGTGTCATTGGATGAACATTTAGGTCATTTTCGTCCTCCCTAGGCTTATTCTAGTCCAATTAGGGTTTTTAACCAATCTTGTGCATCCAATAGGTGTGTTTGTGTCATTGGATGAACATTTAGGTCATTTTCGTCCTTCCTAGGCTTATTCTTGTCCAATTAGGGCTTTTAACCAATCTTGTGCATCCAATAAGTTCATTTGTGTCATTGGATGAACATTTAGGTCATTTTCGTCCTCCCTATGCTTATTCTTGTCCAATTAGGGTTTTTAACCAATCTTGTGCATCCAATAGGTGTGTTTGTGTCATTGGATGAACATTTAGGTCATTTTCGTCCTCCCTAGGCTTATTCTTGTCCAATTAGGGTTTTTAACCAATCTTGTGCATCCAATAAGTTCATTTGTGTCATTGGATTAGCATTTAGGTCATTTTCGTCCTTCCTAGGCTTATTCTTGTCCAATTAGGGTTTCTAACCAATCTTGTGCATCCAATAGGTGTGTTTGTGTCATTGGATGAACATTTAGGTCATTTTCGTCCTCCTTAGTCTTATTCTTGTCCAATTAAGGTTTTAACCAATCTTGTGCATCCAATAAGTTCATTTGTGTCATTGGATGAACATTTAGGTCATTTTCGTCCTCCCTAGGCTTATTCTTGTCCAATTAGGGTTTTTAACCAATCTTGTGCATCCAATAGGTGTGTTTGTGTCATTGGATGAACATTTAGGTCATTTTCGTCCTCCCTAGGCTTATTCTTGTCCAATTAGGGTTTTTAACCAATCTAGTGCATCCAATAAGTTCATTTGTGTCATTGGGTGAACATTTAGGTCATTTTCGTCCTCCCTAGGTGTATTCTTGTCCAATTAGGGTTTCTAACCAATCTTGTGCATCCAATAGGTGTGTTTAGTCATTCGATGAACATTTAGGTTATTTTAGTCCTCCCTAGGCTTATTCTTTTTCAATTAGGGTTTTTAACCAATCTTGTGCATCCAATAAGTTCATTTGTGTCATTGGATTAACATTTAGGTCATTTTCGTCCTCCCTAGGCTTATTCTTGTCCAATTAGAGTTTTAACCAATCTAGTGCATCCAATAAGTTCATTTGTGTCATTGGATGAATATTTAGGTCATTTTCATCCTCCCTAGGCTTATTCTTGTCCAATTAGGGTTTCTAACCAATCTGGTGCATCCAATAGGTGTGTTTGTGTGATGAACATTTAGGTTATTTTCGTCCTCCCTATGCTTATTCTTGTCCAATTAGGGTTTCTAACCAATCTTGTGCATCCAATAGGTGTGCTTGTGTCATTGGATGAACATTTTGGTCATTTTCGTCTTCCCTAGTCTTATTCTTGTCCAATTAGGGTTTTTAACCAATCTTGTGCATCCAATAAGTTCATTTGTGTCATTGGATGAACATTTAGGTCATTTTCGTCCTCCCTAGGCTTATTCTTGTCCAATTAGGGTTTTTAACCAATCTTGTGCATCCAATAGGTGTGTTTGTGTCATTGGATGAACATTTAGGTCATTTTCGTCCTACCTAGGCTTATTCTTGTCCAATTAGTGTTTCTAACCAATCTTGTGCATCAAATAGTTGTATTTGTGTCATTGGATGAACATTTAGGTCATTTTCGTCCTCCCTAGGCTTATTCTTGTCCAATTAGGGTTTTTAAGCAATCTTGTGCATCCAATAAGTTCATTTGTGTCATTGGATGAACATTTAGGTCATTTTCGTCCTCCCTAGGCTTATTCTTGTCTAGTAAGGGTTTTTAACCAATCTTGTGCATCCAATAGGTGTGTTTGTGTCATTGGATGAACATTTAGGTCATTTTCGTCCTCCCTAGGCTTATTCTTGTCCAATTAGGGTTTTTAACCAATCTTGTGCATCCAATAAGTTCATTTGTGTCATTGGATTAGCATTTAGGTCATTTTCGTCCTTCCTAGGCTTATTCTTGTCCAATTAGGGTTTCTAACCAATCTTGTGCATCCAATAGGTGTGTTTGTGTCATTGGATGAACATTTAGGTCATTTTCGTCCTCCTTAGTCTTATTCTTGTCCAATTAAGGTTTTAACCAATCTTGTGCATCCAATAAGTTCATTTGTATCATTGAATGAAAATTTAGGTCATTTTCGTCCTCCCTAGGCTTATTCTTGTCCAATTAGGGTTTTTAACCATTCTTGTGCATCCAATAGGTGTGTTTGTGTCATTGGATGAACATTTAGGTCATTTTCGTCCTCCCTAGGCTTATTCTTGTCCAATTAGGGTTTTTAACCAATCTAGTGCATCCAATAAGTTCATTTGTGTCATTGGGTGAACATTTAGGTCATTTTCGTCCTCTCTAGGCGTACTCTTGTCCAATTAGGGTTTCTAACCAATCTTGTGCATCCAATAGGTGTGTTTAGTCATTTGATGAACATTTAGGTTATTTTCGTCCTCCCTAGGCTTATTCTTGTCCAATTAGGGTTTTTAACCAATCTTGTGCATCCAATAAGTTCATTTGTGTCATTGGATTAACATTTAGGTCATTTTCGTCCTCCCTAGGCTTATTCTTGTCCAATTAGGGTTTCTAACCAATCTTGTGCATCCAATAGGTGTCTTTGTGTCATTGGATGAACATTTAGGTCATTTTCATCCTCCCTAGGCTTATTCTTGTCCAATTAGAATTTTTAACCAATCTTGTGCTTCCAATATGTTCATTTGTGTCATTGGATGAACATTTAGGTCATTTTCGTCCTCCCAAGGCTTATTCTTGTCCAATTAGGGTTTCTAACCAATCTTGTGCATCCAATAGGTGTGTTTGTGTCATTGGGTGAACATTTAGGTCATTTTCGTCCTCCCTAGGCTTATTCTTGTCCAATTAGGGTTTCTAACCAATCTTGTGCATCCAATAGGTGTGTTTAGTCATTTGATGAACATTTAGGTTATTTTCGTCCTCCTTAGGCTTATTCTTGTCCAATTAGGGTTTTTAACCAATCTTGTGCATCCAATAAGTTCATTTGTGTCATTGGATTAACATTTAGGTCATTTTCGTCCT